>PVKE010013702.1:0-36145 GCA_004027555.1 Craseonycteris thonglongyai
GGAGTAGGGGGGAGAATGGAGGGAGTGTATGTGTGTGTGAATAATGACTATGAAACTGCACTCATTAAATGCCTGTCTGTGTGCCCATTTAGAATGATTTTTCTATATTGTGAGCATTTGTCAATTGTCTCTAAACAGACTTCATGGCTCTGATTTCACCATTATTAAAAGGAAGAATGTCAAGCCTCATTTTTCTTGTGAATGAGAAGAGTGGATTAAAGGAGCTGTGTTACAGGACATGAAACGATGTCCTTTCACACAGGCAGCTGTATACCTTGTCTGTTGCAACCTCTGGGGAAAAGGCAGCTCAATTCTCTTGAAAGTATGCCTTTTGGAATGTCAATTATCCATGAAAGAGATACTTCAGACCTACCCAGATGTCAAGAATCTTGCTTCTACTACATGAGTTTTTTAAAAATATAATCGGAGGGAAGCAGCAGTTGTCTGAAGCATGTCCTTGAACAATATCCTGTACGCAATTCTTATTAAATGCTGACTAATCAGTATAACTTTATACAACTTTTTTCCTCCTTCTCTCTTTCAGCACCAAGGAAAAATTGGAGTTAAATTTAATGTTGGGACAGATGACATCGCCATTGAAGAGTCTAATGCAATCATTAACGATGGGAAATATCATGTAGTCCGTTTCACGCGGAGTGGTGGCAATGCCACGTTACAGGTGGACAGCTGGCCAGTGATCGAGCGATACCCTGCAGGTAAGCCAGTGAATGTGTATCTGGGGAAGATTTTATGAAAACAAAGTAGAAAACAAAGCACTGTTTGGCGTTCGTTTCACCAAGTTGTGGGTTTTCTGAGAAAACATCAAGTATTTATTGGATTTAAGAGTCATATGAATGTACTGCTGTCCTAAACTGTCCTTGATACAGTGTACAAATGGCACCTTATAGAAGGACTTGAAGGCACACATTATTGTTTGCAAAATTCGGGACATCAGTGAAACCAGAAAAATTCACACATAAAAGGCACAACATGTCCGAGCTCTTTTTACTGGATCCTTGTATTTGAACAAAGGAAAGGCTTTGTCAAAAGTAACAAAGTTAAATTTTAAAGGTAAGGGAGGGACTATTATAACACTTTTCTGTGAAAGAAAGTAGAACCAGGTGATTCCTTTGATAGTGGTACATAACTAATACTGGTGAAAGGCTCAGGAGGGCCATGGGACAAACGGAAAAATAGTAAAGGAACTATTTATAGGACTATAAACCAGCAGTTATAAGAACATGTAAGTAAGTGAGGTTTTCACTGTCGTATCCCCGTAGGGTTTCACAAGTATTCTGACACCACTATTATTCATTTTCATTTTGCACAGTAACAAGTGATTTTTATTTTGCACAATAACAATGATTACCAAAATGTATTATATGTGGAAACTCCTCTTACAAGTTGTGTTTCTTGGAAGAAATAATTTGAGGAAATAACTAACTTACTAAATAAAAATCAATTTTCCTTGGTACTGACCCACAATTATTGATGAAATGTCTATGATGCCCTTTTGGACCTTTTCTGATTTATAAAATTTTACATCTTCAAGCCTCATTTCAAACCTCTTTTATAAACTAGGTTCTCTTCAAATATTTGCAGATAATAAAAACCTGCTCTATGACAAAAATTAGAAGCAAACACATTAATAACATGTCCAGTGCCTGTTATAATACTGGCAAATAGTAAGCTCTCAATAAGTATTTGCTGAATTGATGTCCTGGGAATTACTCCAATTTTATATTACAGTTATAACAATGTACACTTTCTTTTAATAAGATGAAGAAATAGAAGATTTGAAACAAAAGTATCTTAAACCTGCATGCCATGTTACATAGCCCCTGACAATCCCTTATTGCATTTACTGAAATTCTAGTAGACATGTGCTTCTTTTTAATAGTAACTACAGCCTCAGTGAAATTACAGAAAAGTAAATTGGTGAATTTTCTAAAACGCAGTAAATCAATAAATACCTTTTTACTGAGAGGAATCTATTGCATTGGACACCATGAGGGCTATAAAGTAGGAGAAGGTCTAGGCCTTGTCCTTGGGAATATTATCTGTGAACAGTGGACCTAAACATGTAAAATGATAAATTCTATTATTATTACAGTGTGATAGTTGCCTCTTGAAGCCTAGCTTTGTTTCACCAGTTAATTCTTTTAAATTATTTTGAATTTAATAACTTTTTTACTCTTACTTGACACTTTCCAAACTGGTATCTTTAGGAACACCATTCTAGAGAATGTTAACTGTGACCTATATTGGGGCAGGTGTGAGGGTGGGGTGGAATTTTCACTCTTTAGTTAGTTTGGGAAAGTCTGGATTAAATTAGTTAAAAATGTCTATACTATACTTGAACTTTATTGTATCACTATTCATAATGCATCTCTAAAAGGGAAATATTCTTATGTTATGCATTTTCCAAGCATATATAATCAGAACCTAATTTTCTAATGCATTAATTTATGTGGATAAATATTTTATGTTTATAAAATTTCTATACCTCATTATTTTAATATAGCTTATGTGATTAAATTTAATTGTGCGCATACCAGATACTGTGGTCTAGATATAGTTCAAAAAAGTCATGGTTCCTATCTTTTTGTGGCATGTTAATGTCCAATTGGAATTGAAATTGGACATTGTTAATTAAGCTAATACATATTTGTATTTTTTTCTAGGCTAGTATTTAACACATATAATATCTTATTTACCAATTAAATGGATGCTCAGTATAAGAAATAATATAAAATATGTTTTAAAATCAGAAATTAACAATATTATGATAATTAAGGAGCACGCTTTTAGAAATAGATATTTTAGATGCAAACTTTTACATTGCATGCAAGATTCTAAGTGCCCTTTCACCAAAAAGTATTTTAGATAATATTAACAAATTAAGAGTGAGAAAAGTTGCAATTATTCTAAAGGATAAAAACAAGGGTAAAACACAGTCTGCCCTCAAGAAAATTGGAACACCTGTGAGGAATTTGGGAATATACATATAAAAAGTTAATAATCAATAAGGGAGTCATCATTGTTATCATCAAGTATTTTATTAATCATATGCTCTGTGTGCATTTCAACGTTATGTTGAGTTAGAAAATATGCCATGAAAAGTTTAAATACCTTTTTCTATTGGATATTTCTCTGCAACAATTCCAATGAAGGCTGAATATAAATTTAAAAGTATGTGACATCTAGATGAAAGTTTTTAGAACAAAATGATTTTATATATGAGTTCAATAAAAATCCTAGGATATCTCTTTTATATTAGTTTGTGTGTATGACTATTTTTATTTTTAAATTTTTGCTTGTTTGTTTGTTTGTTATACATTAGAAAAATAGCTGAACTAATGTCTTACCACCAAATCCTATAGTTAGAGAAGGGGGAACCAAGAGACTATATTCGGTTCCTTATAAAGTGCCTGTACTGCAAAATATAGGTAATAAGGGTTGAAATTAGTAATTAAGTATAGCACTTAACCTTCCATTACAGGGCTTTGTGGTAAGTGCTTTTATATGAAGCAATTCATCTGGTAGCGACACTATACCTTAATGAAAAGCACCTAAAGCGTTGACCAGTGGTATTACCCTCTAATTGTCTGGAAGGCTTTCATAGAGAAACTAATTAGTAGAGGTAGATTATATGCTCTTTTGGAGTGTGTAAAATATTCCTGTAACTCAACAATTTATATTTCAGAATAAATATTAAATTTTCTGAATAGCAAACCCAGTTACCATTATTTTCTGTGCAAGGAGCAAAATATATAAATAATATTTTGCAAACTAAAATTGAGAAAGCCATTTCTTGGTGCTTATCAGTTAAATCTCTAGAATATAATGCATCATTAATCTCCTATTTGTCCTTAATTACAGTTATATAGCAAAATTTTCTCTCTCGCAAAAATAGACTTTCTCTTCTCATAATGTTAATCCATAAAACCTGACATCATCTTACTTGCTCAGACTAAAGACTGCTCCAGATAAATCACAGTTACCTTTGAGATCAGACCTTTGAGTTCATTTGCCTACCACAGTATGCCAGAAAGACATTCTTTATATTCTATGCAAGGTCAAATATTTATTTTATTTCTGTCAAGTTACATCATATCAATAAATATTTAAGGGATGCATACTATACTAAAGGAACATACTAGACTTACCATCTGATTAAAGAGATAAGTAAAAAAGGTTCAGGATTAAAAATATAATATGTGAGACAATATAAGAGTTACATCATATTTAGCTAATTTATAAATAAGACACAACACACTCAAAAAAAGAAAAATATGTTTCAAGGATGAAGAGGCCATTTTGGAGTGACTGGTCTAGAAACTTGATTGGGATTTTAAATGACTAGATTTTTACTTGGAAGAAGGCATGCATTCATTTTATGTGTGTGTGTGTGTGTGTGTGTGTGTGTGTAATTTTTTTTTTTTAACTATCAAAGAGTTCTTCCCATTGCTGTAAAGCAGGCACACTAGGATTTTTAATTTCCTGACAAAAGAAAGAAAAATTTCTCTAATGGTTTGGTGGACTTTTATATCATTTAGACTACACAGGCTGGCAAACATAGATAATACAGATATTTTCCAAAAGATTATTCTTCAGAGTACAAGAGAAGAAAAGGAGATTATATCATGAACAAGGCTGAAGGTCCATTCCTTAACTTAAAGTCTTATCAATTGACTGTAAGTTGCCTTTTTTGTTTCATTCTTGTTATATATTTTTGGCAATGTTTTCATTTTTCCTCCCAGAAAACCTGGCAGTTAGACCTATTAGCAACTTCTATAAAGTTATCTTGCACTGAGGCTAAAATATCTGCTTCCCATCAGTATTTTACCCTGTAATACTTGGGCCAGATTCTCACAGGGCCAAAGTAATCATTGTATGTATATAAGACAGAAAATTCTGAAAGCTCAAATCAACCATGGCAAGTAATTTCTTTCTATTTTTTCAGAACATGCACATTCTTTACCCTAGAAACAATAAAATCTTATTGCTGACAAAACTGAAAATATCAAAAAATTAGTTTCTTTAGATATGTGTTGGGCATCTATTTGAATACTATTGTGAATGACACAGAAACATACAAGTTGAAGCTCTTCTCTTTCTATTTTTTCTAATAATTTTTGCTTCTCATTAACTCAATCTAATTTGCAACTGAGACAACAGGATAGGGATGACTTCATAATTCCATTGGAAAGCTAGAGCCCAATAAAGTAATAGAAGGGCAATCTCTGGGTCCCCTATATATTTGAAGCTGAACTTGATTCAGAAGCCCATTGGAAGAATTATTTGAATATATTTTCAAACACATAACAAATAATAAATATATATTATTTCAAAAGAATAATTTGTAAATACACTCTAGTATTTTTTTCCTTTGAGACTGAAATTTAAAGAAAAACAGCTTTTTTTTTAACCAGTATTTATTTGTCCTTTTCTTACTATGACAAGTTCTCAAATTCTATCATTTAGAAACCAACAAATCAAATTAAGAAATATTTGTGAATTATGACTATGCTTAAGAAATTTTTCTAAGTATATTATGTGTTGTATTATGCTGTAATCTAAAGATAGCAGCCCTTCTTCATGATTTCCAGAAGACTAACCCCTTCATCATCTTTTTCCATATTATTGTATCCAAGGTACAATTTCTTTGTGATTTAAATTCTTATTATAAATTGATCCCACTCCTCAAAATACTCATTTTTAAACAGAGAATGGCATTATCATAAATTTAAGTAAAGGTAGCCAAATTTATTGATTGAGTTATTGTATTCAAGGACTTTTTTTCAAAGATAATGAAGATACCTAATTTGTACAAACAATAAATTACTCAAGTCAGATACAAATATTAGTTGCCACCACAAGTGTAAAATTTAGTTTTTATGAAGTGAAACAGAAAAGAGTTTTAAGAAATAGCTGAGGAATGAAAGTCAGAGAAATTAAGTTTTTAAGGACATTAGGCTTTCAGGACACTTTAAATAGCCTTTGCAAGTGATTGGTTAATTTGGATGGGTTTATAGTTTTCTAACAATGCTTTTAGAGCCTGATTGTTATCCAAAAGTATAGTTCTTGTGTCGTGTAGTTTATAATTACCTGATTTCAATGGAAGATAAGTCATGTTCTAAACTCAAATGATGAGCCTTTCTTTTAATACTTTCTCAAACACTCTGACCCTTATTTCCTTAAGAGCTTTTTACTAAATTGCTCAGGAATATTTATATATTTTACAGTAAATACAGACAAAAACTAGTATTTTTGTGTACAATTAGGCAATTTAAAAAATTTTATGAGAGGGAAACTCAGATTTTAATATCAGCATTTGAATGCCAACTATGAGTAAGGCTCATACTTTTCATATTATTTCCTTTTGTCCATTGTCTACCTACTTTTCTTATCTTGTAAACTCATGAGGTTGGTATTGAATATCACTTTACTTCTAATAAACAATGACAGTATGTTTAAGAGGTCTCAGAATAGCAAAAAGATTAAGCTTTCACAAACTGATGTTGACATCTTATATAAAATACAAAAATTATGTAATTATCTGTTAGCTTTAGACAATAATCTTGATAATTTTTTCTTAAACTCCTTTGAATCTCTGTCTCTATCAGAATACGGGCCAAACCGGGATCGCTCAGTTGGTTAAGCACTCACTTTGCAGTCCCAGGGACTGAGGATCAAATCTTGGCCTTGGCTCATGCAGACCCATATGCTGAATTGGGGTGTGCTTCCCATGCGGGAGGCCCCCAGTTTGGTTCTCACCCCCAGGATCTGGCCCATGGCTCGAGGGGGCATGTCTTTCATACAGGAGGCCCCCAACCCAGTTCCTGCCCTGCGTGGCCCCTGCCCACCTGTGTGAAACAAAACCATGTTGAAAACTGATGACATACAACTATAGAGACTGCTCTGGGCCCTCCCTTCTCTCTGTTTCTCTGTCTCTATCAAAAACAATAAAATAAATCTTTAAAATTTGAATCTGATAAAGCAGGACATCTGATATATAGAAACACATGTACACTCAAGCTTATGTCTATGATTTTTATGTTTGTGCCCCAACATTTTAGGTCCTATTTACCAAGGATTTAGAACCTCTGATCTTGAGGAAATTGAGATTGTAGAGGAAAAAATTAAGTCTATTTATTTAATGAACATATTTGGAGGAAACTCCTCCTATTCAAATGAGGTTTGCTGCCAATGTAATATAGCTACCCTTTATTAACTTTATATCAATAATAAACCTTCTAACCATCAATGTAGCTATGTAGATATAGCCTTTGATAGATCAGATAAAATTATTTTTCTTTAAAAGAACAGGTCTAACTTTCACACTTCCAATTTAGAACAATTGTTCTCTCAAAAATTATTATAAGAATGTCATTATTTTTCCAATAAATACATTTTTAAAACTGATGCTGTGCTTGATATAATTCTAGCATTGGTACAATGCATAATAAATATCCTTAAAACCAAAATATTTGGTTTAAGGCTCTCATTTGGGTAGATCTATTGGTAAATCATCTGAGGATTGTGAAGTATGATGGTGTAATAGTGATATCCAATATCTTCAAGGCATAATGACTAAAAATTTGACATCTTTGGATATTTTTTAAATTATTATGAAGATAGTATATCAAGCCGTTTACATGTCTCCCCTTGCAAGATAATTTTTCACTTTCTTCTTTTTTCCATTACTTTCTTAATACTCATATTTTATTCCCTTTTGTATATATACTTAAGTTATTCCTGGAAAATACTGACAGCCTAATTCTTCCTTTACACACACCTAAAAAATACCTTTCACATAAAAAATGTTATAACTACCTAATTTAGGAGAATATAGGTAAATATATACTCAAGTTTCTGTATTATGAACTACTATAAATGTGACAAATATATTTTGGACACTATGCAAAGTTGACAATAGAAAACAAATTATCTAAGGCAAGTATTAACAAACTTTTACTATAGAGGGCCAGATAGTAAATATTTTCACCTTTGCAAGTGACATGATTTCTGTCACCACTCTGCCATTCCAGCTCAAAAGCAGATAGATAATAAAGAAATGAATGGGTGTGCTGTGTTCTAATTAATCTTTATTTACAAAAATATTACAGGTAGAGAAACATGTTTGACCTATAGGTCACAGTTTACTGCCTCCAATATAAAGGGATGACAGAAGGGCACAGGAACCAACCTGAAAGAGGTCCTACTGGTAATACCTAGAACAATTTGAGCAACAGAATAAGTAGAAATAGCATTGGATTATGACACAAACCGTAAAGTAAATATCCATGAGTACATAGTGATATTAACAATTAATTGAACAGATAGATGGATACTAGATATGTGGGGAAGCAAGGTCAGTTTTTTTCTTACAGAGGAATTCTAATTAACAAATGCAAAAGGGTGATCGAAGTAGATATTCAGCATTAGAACTTCAAAGTAACAGTTGTTGAAAAGAATAAAGGCACTAAAATTAGTAGACAGAATTTTGAAGAGGCTACTAATTTATGTAGTTAAAAACTGTTTTCTCCAACATGAAAATATAAAGTTTCTGCACAGAAACTCAGCATACTGCCTTAACTAAGAGATCCATTTAAACATCACCAGTAATAAGAAATGCTGAATTTGTGCACCCTCTGATATGATGCACTGAGAAAGGTGCATCATTTCTTTGCTATTCTTGGTATTCTCCACCAAAATTCTTGACCTCAATCTAATCATGAAAAATTATATGTGAGAATTTGGATTAGATCCTGGAACAGAAAAAGGATGTTAGTTAAATCTGAGAAGACCTAAAAGGGCTGCACTGTAGTTAGTAGCATAATGCCAATGTTAATTTCTTGGTCAATGATTGTCCAAAGGTTATTTAAGATGTTAATAGTGGGAGTAGATGGATAAAAAGTATATGGAACTCTCATTACTACCTTTTACAACTTTTCTGTAAATTAACATTTTTTAAATAATTTAAAGAAATTATTTCTGTTCAAAAATACCTTTTACTCAATTCTATATAACACTATTGAAAAAAAAAAGATTTTAAACAATTAAATTTTATGTCTTTATAGACCTGGTACCAGATAAGTCAGGTGTAATTGTTGTGAATAAATTACATATTAACATGTTTATTTGGTAATTAAAGAATTACATTTATTCTTATGGAATATAAATCTAATTTCTATAAAAATCCAAAGGTGTAAGCTATTCTAAGATTTCAGTTAGATCTTAATTAAAACAGAACAACATAATAAAAGTGAAAACCTTTTCAAGTATGAAACCTTTAAATAGACTGCATATTAAAATTTAAATTATGGTGGTGAATATTTTGTGTCAAATTTAGCTTCATAAGTTGAATATTTCTTAAAGTAAGACTTACATCTTAAATGATTTAAAGTCTTGTTTTTTTTTCTGTCTTTCTTTCTTTCTTTGCCTTATGAATTTGACTGCATTAAAAGCAGTTATGGTTGCCACACCCCCACCCTAGAATATTTAAAATGTCTTTTGGGAATCCAAAAGAGAATATACCTAACAAAAGTCTGTCTAGATATTACCACATGCATTTCTAATGAACTATTTTAGCTGGATTTATGAGATATAAAAACTAGGAAGAATATAGGAACATTTAGCTTCATTTTTCTAGATAGTGTCAACTAATTGCTAACATGCTGTAATAATTTTTCAGGGTCACCTTTGCTGAAGCATTTTAAAAGTCCACATAGAGTCATCAGTTCTCTCATTATTTTTATTGCTCAGTTTGGCCGAGGAGTTGGATGAGAGTGTAATTTCTGGTTAGAGGAGAAACAAACAAAAAGCTTTGAAAAAGGCAGAAATATGCTTTCTTGAAAAGAGAGGCAGTTCCCCACCAAATCACAATCATAGTACCTGGGGACAATTAGATGAGGCCTTTGTTTTATGGAAGTAGAATTAAATAGCACGTTTAATCCATTGAATTTATTTAATAAGGAAGTTGGTGTTGCACAAGTATCGGGTGAAGAGGTAAGAGAATTCACCTGATATCTTGGACATTCACCAAGTCCATTTAAAATCTTACCTTTTGTAGGATCGAATATCAGCAACAGTGAGTTAGACAATCTATGCTGAGCACTACATACTAAGAACTGTGGTAGATATTTTATATATTTTTTCTCATTAGCAGTCATCAAATCTTATAAGGCAGCTTATATTACTTATTTTGATAGATGAGTAACAAACCATAGACTAGGTTACTTGCCAAGTCACAGATCCCAAAGCTCACTCCAGTCCTCTGAACTATTTTGCAATACTGCCTACACTATTTTGTTTTTACTCTTTATAAGGAAAAAAGAAATCAGAAAAGTTCATTCTCCTTCCGCACCTGATTGCATGATTTCTAAACCTTTGTTGTGTTGAGATCCTGCAAGCAATGATTATTACTTCTTCTGTTCAGATCACTGAGGGCCATTCTCAGGGCACTGGGATTTTTATAATAGCAATTCCTGTTCCCCACTGCTGGTCTTTCTGTTTTTGTTTGTTTGTTTGGTTTTCTTCTGGTTATTATTTATACAGATGCAAAAGTGAGTGCCAAGTTTAACTTGCACATTCCTCTTAAATAATAAAATTGCAGTAGCAGAATGTAGGCCACACATCAAATGATTAAATTTCAAACATATGCTAAAGACGATGTACAATTACAGGTGGGATAGGGTGGAGGTTAAAATAGAGAAGGCTCAGAAATCCACCTGCCTGGGTTCAAATCTTATTTTCAACACATACCCTGTTTCCCCGAAAATAAGACAGTGTCTTATACCCTGTTTCCCCAAAAATAAGACAGTGTCTTATACCCTGTTTCCCCAAAAATAAGACAGTGTCTTATACCCTGTTTCCCCAAAAATAAGACAGTGTTTTATATTAATTTTTGCTTCCAAAGATGCGCTAGGTCTTATTTTTGGGGGGGATGCCTTTTGCGTATTTCAGTGAGAGGCAAAATTGTGAGTAGGTCTTATTTTCGGGGGATGTCTTACTTCCAGGGAAACACGGTAGGTGTGTGACCTCTGGCCAACTTCTTTAACTTCTTTGTACTTAAGTTTCTTGATCTATAAAATGGGTAGTACTTCATAGGGTTGTTCGAAGTTTCAGCTGAGTTTAGTGTGAAAATACTTAGTAATTGGTAAAAACTTGGTAAGCAGTAAATGTCAGATCCACTCTTATTAATTAAAGTTATTTAGTTTTGCAGCCCTGCTATTGCAATAGTCACTAAACTCCTCTTAGTGGTGTGTATTTCCTTCTGGGAACAAATTCATCCTGCCTTGGTTGTCAGACTTGGATTCATTGTACATGGAGATAAACCTTTCCAGAACACTTCTGATATGTAATTACTTGCCTCCTACTGCCCTCCAAATCTACCCTGAACCAGAACACTAGACAGCTATCATTAGGAAGGACAGGGTTTAAGTCAAATGAGTGGCACACAATAGATGTTCTGTGTAAATTTAGAAATAAAGCATGGTATCTGGTGATAAGGGAAGACTTCAAAAAAGACTAAAATGTGCAATGGGTATCAGAATCCTTTGAATTTAAAGTGGGCATTAGGGAGACCATGCTAGCTGGTGGACAGGCCACTGCATGTAGTTATGTAATTTGGGTAACTCTATACCCTGAACCAATATCCCATCAGAGCATGTGGAGTAGCACTTGGACTCCAGTCTGTGCCTGGATCAACATGCTGTGTGCTTTGCCACAAGGATGTCGCCTGAAGTAAGCTCTGTGTTTTTCTTCTCACCAGGTACCTTGGAGTTGCCAAACATATTGTCTGGGCTCTAATCATTAGGAGAGTCTTTTTTTTTTCTTAATTCTCCACAATGGCACCCTCTAATTAGGAGACCATACAAATTATCATTTAAATAGGCACAATTCTGAGAGAGAAAAGAACCACTATTAATGGTTATTCCTACATATTGCTCCTACATAAGAGGCACATACTAACAGTGCCCCAGGCAATCCAGAACATTTCCCACTTTACCTATATAAGCTTTCAGGTAGATTTAGATTTTTACATGAAGAAACTAAAATCAGTGTAAGTTGCTCATTATACTATAGGGTGACAGCTTATTCCTATTGATGAGGGCAAGCTGAAGATACTAATTAGAAAAACAAAACAAACAAACAAAAAAACGACCCTCAACTGGACTTAGAAAAATAATTTTAACCAGATTTGAAAAATCTGTACTTTTTTCTTATCATTCTAAAAGTATTTAAAAATATTAATACAACCTTAGTCACTCATAAATCTTGTGCTTATATTCCTCTTTTGCTTAATCACGCTGCAAGTATCTTATTTTTGGTCCAACACTTTATTTTTTTTTAATTTTTTGCCTAAAGACATTTTTCTGAAATATTCATTTCATTCTGAATTAGAAAGCACTGGGAAAAGGTAAGCAACTAGAAATGGAAAGGAAGCACCAGAGAATGGATAACAGTCCTAGAAGTGCTAAAAAGAGACCCAAGTCTTAGACCTATTTATTTCTTTCACACATTAAAGTTTACATGTTACTTAAGGCCATTATAGGGCGAAAAAGTTTCACCTACTCTTTTAATTCGTCAATGAACGTGCTCTAAAACAGACCTTGCGTTGGTCCTGTGGTGTGCTAAACCTGATGGTAAACATGGGGAAGCAAAAAACATTGTTTGTGTCCTACAAGAATTTTAGGTATAACTTCGGAGGAAAGATATATCAGTAAAGTATGAATTTTATGGTAAATGCAAGATTATGTAGCACAAAATACAAATATGAGAAATGGAAGACATATGAAGTAGAGAGAAGTGCCATGTTTAGTGCTTTATTGAAGAGTGTGGACTGTGTGGACGAATAGGAGTATATTGGTAACAATAAGCCCATTTCAGGGAGGAAAGAGAACGAACCCAAGAACAGATGTTACACATTTCAAAATAGTACAAAAAATAGTCTTGCTCTCTGTGAAGAGGTATTTATTTATCATATTTATTTAATAATGCTAGTGATTAAAGCTGAGAGAATAATTAAGGGAAAAGGATCAGAACTACTTTGTTCCAGGATTTGTGGGTTTCTAAGGGATACCTATGTTATGATAGAAGAATATTTTCTTTGGAGGTTTCGAGATGCTCCTAGATTTAGGAACATCATATAGGTTTTCCAGCTTAAATTCCCCAGGGCTCTCAAGAGAAGTTGAACACACTTTCTATTATCTAAGAAAAGGTGAAATTAGCAATGTCTACCTGGACAAAACTCAGGTAACTGGTGCTGGTGGTGTGTGCCTGTTAAATTTTAATAAATTCAGAATGAATAGGTAGTGTAAGTACAACTGAGTTTTATTTCTACAATGATGTATATTCCTGATTGCAACCAATTTCTAACTGTAATCAAATTATAACTCTCCAAACCACTTTACTGTCTTAAATTCCTAAATTGTCTTACTAATAACATAATTCAACTTATTACTCCTATATATCAAAATCTTTCTTGTTATCTCATCAAATCATGCACTGGGTCCAATAAGAGGCTCTAGTTTCTAATAATTCTTTCCTCAAATGTTCCCCAGTTTCCATCATTTTCTATCTGTGCTGCCATTCTAGTGATGTAAGGCCTTTGTCACAATTAGGCCTCTTCCTACTGTCAGCTATAAACCATTTATATTCCTTTCCAGTCCCTATTATTTTAATCCATTGGTATACAGCTGTACCGAGTGCTTATCTTCCTAAAATTGCTTTTAAATCTTTTTCTGCCCCTGAATTCTTCAGTGGCTTCCTAAAGTGGGAGTATAGAAGAAATAGAATTTGTATGGATGAAGAGAACAGTTGGTAGGGTTCAAAGCTCTTGTATCAGGCCTGCTTTGTTACATTTTGAAATCTTATTTTTTTATATTATATATTTTTTTGTTTCTATACATATAGAAATGTTTTGAAAATGTGATTTTTATGATTTACATTTTTCTAAGTTTTATGTTATCAATTCCTTGCCCTTGGAATAGGACATCTAGGATTACAATTTTTTTGTTTGTTTTGTTTTGTTTTTAAGCATATTTGTCATTTCAATATCATACTTTGAATTTTACTGTTATTTGTTTATATTGAATATACATAAAAGCCATTAACTTGACAGACTAAACATAATTTTAAATGCAATTAGAGTATTTCAATGTATAACCAAACCAAATCAAAACTTGGTCCTTTTTATGTGTCCATGATGTGTGATAACATTTTCTCTTTACTTTTTCATTTCCTTTAAAAAGGAAATAACATGAACAACAGTAGTTTATAAAATAATTTACTTCAACTCTTAATGAGCTATGGTAACTTCCTGACTCTCTTCTAATTTTGTAGATCTCAAAAGATCAATATATCAGGGCCATCAAACCCATTCCATCCTATATTAGTTGGGAATTGGACCAGATACTAGCTAGTGTTTTTCATTTCTACAGGTCTGAGATTCTGTGTAATCAATAAAAATAGTAGTAGCAATCATATATTTAACAATGATGATGTATGAGAAGGAGTTTCCAGATGCTTTACACACATTACATGTTCCAAGGCCTTCCCATTTTACAGATGTGATACAATTTCCAAAGATTCAATAACCTGCTCTTGAGTGCATACTGAGATTTGAACCTGGGCTCTTCTGTCTTTCTTTTTTTAGGATTTATTGTTTTGAGAGATGGTAAGCAAGTGGGGGGAGGGCACAGAGCAGTCTCCATAGTAGTACACCATTAGTTGTGACATGGTTTCATTCCACACAGGTGGATGTGGGGCCATGTGGGGTGGGAACTGAACTGGGGCCCTCCCACGTTGGAAGGGAGAATGTCCGCTGCCATCCTGGTGGTTACCATTTGGCCAGTTTAGCATATGGGTTTGCCAGGACCATGAATCTGTGGTTGTATGTGTCATTGATGGTAGGCCTAGGATCCTACCCATGCTTTTCCAGGTCAGAGTTCTTTTTAGAATATCGCATTGCCAGCTACAGAAAAAAAAAGAAAAGCATGTATTGCATAGACCTCTTCTGGTACAAACACCAGTAAATGCCAAATTATTACAGTATATACCTTTCTTTCCTTCATGTTTTTCTATTTCTTGATTGCAAAATTAAACATAAACTAATGTAGTCATTTATGTCTAAAAGCTTATACGTGGTGTTTCTAATCAGAATGCCCTAGGACTTTCTAAAAATGATTAGTAGTTCTCTGACTTTGTTTTTTCTCAGTTTTTCTATTCAAACTAGAAGTATATACCCCTATAGATTGTTAGGGAATCGATGAATTAAATTTTATGAAGGGAATTAACTTCATATATAAGTATTACTGTGGAATTGTTTGTGTTTTCCTAATGTATCAATGAGAAAAGCAGTTGCCATTATCATGGCCTATTTTCACCTGCAAAGAGCAGGGTTGGGAAGAAATGAAAGATAGAACCAGTAAGTCTGGATCATGGAGAAGAGACTGGGAGCATGCAACAGACCTAATAAAGATTCCAGAGTAAAGACATTTTGTACTGTAAGGCAAAGTACAAAGGGTAGTAGAAGAGCAACTGCCTAAGACAGTTTATTAATTTATTAAGTGATTCTTTCGAAAACATTTCTTTGTGTCTGGCACTATTCTGGGGGAAACAGTAGTGATAAAAAGCAGGCTTAGTTCCTGCTATTATGGAGCTTTTGGTGTATTTTAGAAAATACATAATTTGAAATAACCTCCTGCTAAAGTGTACAGATTAAGCCAGAGGTGGGAAGAATGAATGTCTGGAGCTAAGGTCGGAATGACAAAGTGGTCCAGGTGTTTCCTGGACTACAGCATGGGAGATGGAGATGGAAAGACATTGGTGTTGAGTGTGAAGGTTAGGCTCTCCCTGAGGATGCAGGCCCCATGAACATTAGAAGAGAGAAGGCCAAAGGCAGGTATGAACCTTTCCCACCCTCTTCTACCAAGCATTTTAAGTGGTGAACTGCTGTCCAATTTCTCGGGAAATATAAGGGACCTTGAGATGGTCATATTTGTGTAAAGCTCAAGTCTTCCTATTTTAGCACAAATTGATGCAGTCATCCATTTTCTAGGCTCCCCACTGTCCCTGGGCACCCTCATTGGAAGCTCTTACCCTATTACAAGCCAGCTTCCCAGAGGTATCCCTTGAGGAAGCTGGGCTTGGCATTGTCAGTGAAACACACCAAATAAGAAAGAGAACAGAGTAAGACACTCATCCAGTTTTAAGTAGACAATATATATTCCAAGTTAACAGTGGAAGTTGCTATTTTTGTGGGTATTGTTGACATGACTCTTCAGCAGTTTCCCAAAAAACTAATAATAGTCTCATAGAATGATTTTTTGTGTGTTTATTTAAAAAAATTTCTCAGGTGGTTCTTAAAATAGATATTTGTATGAATAATATAAGCTTATCCTTCAAGACTTGGAATTTGTTTTTAGAATTTTAGAAGTGGGCACACTTTATGATCTCTCAATACTTAGCAAATTAAACAGCATATTTCCATAAGAGAAGTGTACCTTATTTAATCATTAATGTACACAGGGATTAATTTTATAGACTTTGTTTATCACCTGATACTTTGTAAAAATAAATTAGAAATCAAACACTAACATCAAAATTTTAACAGTACCACAGTCATCCGTATTAATGAAGCCACAGGAACCAAAGGTAAAGAAATCGTAGTATCATATAACAGTTTTTAGTTTCAGCAATTACATTTAATGATACTAAAGGTTAAATAGTTCCTCTTACAAAAGTTATTCTATAGACATAATGGAACTATGCTGAAATATATGCATTTCATGCTTAAATCAATTTCACTATTATGAGATAACATAAAACAAAATGTAACTCAGTAGAGTTCATTTGGTAATTGTGCTAATTACCAGAATGATGTAAAATATTATGATTTGTAGCAAATCCCAAAAAGGACAAAATGTATTCTTTAACCAAAATTAATGATTAATATGGGTACAATTTTGACATTAACACAGTACTTTATTAAAATACAAATCTAAAAGTGCTCTCTCCTAGACATTTTTGGTAATTAGCAGCAAAATACTACTTCATTCATATTTGCTTAATATCAAAGGTCTGTGAAAAAGCCAACAACATATGGTTTTAACCATTTTCATATCATCTCTGTATTAATTTGTTAAGGCTGCTATAACAAAATACTACAGATTGGGTGGCTTAAATTGATTTCCTTATACTTCTGGAAGTTACAAGTCCAAGGTCAAGGTGTCAGCAGCGTTGATTTTTTTCTGAGGCTTTCTCCTTGGCTTGCATATGGCTGCCTTCTCTCTGAATTTTCATGAGGTGTTTTGCCTATGTGTGCATGCCCCTGGTGTCTTTTTTGGGTATTTAAATTACCTGTTCTTATAAGGACACCAGTTAGATTAGATTAGGGTTCACCATAAGGGAGTCATTTTAACTTAGTCATCCTTTTAAAGGCTTTATCTCCAAATAGTTATATTCTGAAGTATAAGGGGGCTAGGGCTTCAGCATGTGAATTTAAAATTGACAATTCAGCCCATAACAGGCTTGAATTTTTTGAAAGATTCTTGTGTGGAGGATGTGAACACTTTATGTCCATTAAACTCAGAACAGGACAATTGGACCATGAAGAATTCAGGAAAATATTTAAATGAGATGTTAATTAGGCCAGAGTTGTGTCACCCCAATAGTTTAGCCCTCTTTACTGGTTTAATAATGACAGAGAATGTGTGTATGAGTGGATCATTTCCAATTGTCCTGACTAATGGAGCAGCTTAATTGTGGTAAGACATATATGTAGTTTTGTTCTCTCCATTCTGTTCTTTATTTATGGATCCATGAGAAATCACAGATGGCTTAAGTCTAAGGGGAAATACTGTTGGCAGTAGAGAAATGCATAATCTTGTTCTGAGCAATATAATGAACTATTTCTCACCTGTGCCTAATGCATTCTTTAGGATGTCTGGATTTTAATTGGTGATCTGTACCAAGCTAGGATTTGCACTTGGGCCACCAATAGGTTTTCCAAGTCCACTCTTGTCAAACTTGATTGGATAGGAATTCTCATGGGGATGTCTCCTGAACAAGAAATAGTCCTCAAAGTACAGTTCCCCAAAGCAGACATGATTGAGAGACCCAAGAAAAGATTTTACTTAGATCAATTATGGACAAAAGGGGTTTGCAAAGAGCAGTCATTGTCTTAGGTTCCCTCCTGAAATTGTCCTCTCTTATCTTTTTAGTGTTAAGAATTTAAAATGAAGAGGAGACAAACCTCTTTTCTTCTTGAGTGTCATAATGCACTCCCCCATCCTTTTAACTACATTTTATAAGATTGAAATCTCCTAAAATCTAACCTCTGCCTGCCTTACTCCTCTTGAAATGGCTGTCAGAGCAGTGACATGCTTTAGTGGGTGGATAGAGAGAAGACAGACAAATGTGTACGTGGTGAGAGGTGCATGTGTCTGTATGGCTGAAAAAAGAAAGACAAACTTGCAACATTAAACATATCAGAAAAATGTAATGGCTTAATTATAAAGGTCTCCACAGATGACTGAAAGTCTTCATAAATTTGTCAAAGCACTATGAAATTTTCAAAGAGGGAAGAAAGCACCTGCTAAATCAAGAATTTCATGGCCTTTTAAAGATATTTTCAGAGTTACAAAGAGTGATGATGTATATTTTTTATGCCTCTAAAATTAATTCCCTCTTACAAACTCACCAATAGCATTTCTTAAGATGGCCTAGTGAATGCTTTATTGGCAACCCTACCTTACACTTGGGACCATGGATCATTAGACGCCACACCATCCTCTAAGCTCATTTTACAGATAATGGAACTGCCTTGTGTTAGCCCTTGCAGGATCTGCTTCTGTTTAGTTTCCACAGCCCTACTTTGCCATGAGCATAATAGGGGAAAAAGAGTTTAAGTCATTCTATTTGAAGTGCATCACTTGGAAGCATTAATACACAGATTAAAGTGTCATTTTGAGACATAAGTGATATCTAATGTTTTCTTATTCCAAACGCAGCATTGTCACCATGCTTGCTGCTATTATACGTAGAACAGAAGGTGTTCCCTGAATTTTATTTGTCCTTAGGGCAGGTCCCTTTGGCTTTTGTGTGTGTGGTGGGGGAACCCTTTCTTAGTTGTTCTCATTGGCTTGCAGGTACCATGAATAAACCTCTGAGAATGTTTCTGACCTTGCTTGGGAGAAAATGCAGTGATTTTAATAAAGCATTTATGGAGTGCTGGACATCACTTATAATAAGTCTACGGTCCTGGACTCTGTTGGTCCTGGGAAAGGAAAATAGTTATATTTTTCACTCTTCTTCATACCTATCTTAACTCTTTTCCTATGCTCAGATGGATGATCTATATATTCCTAGATGTGTCATATTAAGCAAATTATATCAGATAACAAATGGTGACATAAATACAATATAATGGCTAATGTTTGTGAAGGGTTTACTATATGCCAAGTACAGTGTTAGGAGATTAACATAAATTATGTCACTTATTCTTACAAATACCTATTGTGCAGATGCAAAAACTTAGGTTCAAAGAAGCTATCCTCATAGCCCAATGTTACACAGCTAGGTCAATAGTGAATTCAGGATTTAAACCCAGGAATTAGCCCAGTTTTTCTTTTTGTTTTTTTTTTTTACATATTTTTATTTATTTATTTATTTTGACAGAGAGAGAGAGAGAGAGAGAGATACAGAGACAGAGAGAGAACTGAACTGGGGGAGCTCCCAGTTCAGCATATGGTTCCGCACGGGCCGGGGCCGGGATTCGATCCTTGGTCCCCGGCGCTGCAAAGTGAGCGCTTAACCCACTGAGCCATCCCGGCTTCCCCTAGCCCAGTTTTTAAACACCAAGGGTCCTCTTTTCACAATGAATCTAACCACATAAGTACTTACTTCTAAGAAATAATTGCTGACAGACACAATAAATTTATATTAGGGGAAAGTTATTTTATGATTTTAAGTATAAATCCATAGTATTTGATTTGTCTGCAAAAGAAAAATAGTTATTTTATTTCAGCGGTTTAACAATTTATGTGATTGAAGAGATCTGGAATTAATCCAACAGCTGTACCCCAGCCACTCTAGTGCAGAACATTTAATCTTAAATAATTTGTGTGCAGTTGACAAACCTGAGCTTTGTAATTAGAAAATATTTTCATGCATTCCTATCACAGTAAAGAAGAAAGACTGAAGTCCATTGAAAATGAAGTTAAAATGCAATAACAATCAGACTTATTTTTCTTCACTTGGAGAATAAGGAAAATTCTCTATACCATGGACAGCCCATATCAGACTATATACAAGATGTTTGCTTATTTCTTCTTCCATAGACCAGTGTAAGTATTCAGAAGAATAGATTAAAAGTCAAGGTTGATGTGAGGAGTTAGAAAATCCAGCTGTACAACATAATTCTCTGGCTTTCAGACATAAAGAACAGAGAAAAGAATCCTTAGAGACTATATATGTAAGTTTTTATTAGGATGGATAAGCTTAAATGTTATGACATTATGATTTAGAAAGTGCTTACCATTTTCATATTTGGGGAAAATGGCAAAATGTCATTTGTAAGGTGATGTGGGACTGCACTTTGATTTCATTTTTTCTTATTCTCACCATTGAGTGATGTCTGTCAGTAGCCCTGTCTGTTTTAGTAGCTGTTAAACCGTGTTTCTGTCTTAAATGCTACACAGCTAGCACAAAAGAACTCTTTAGTATTCATGATAAGAGAGTAGGACCTTTAATTTATCAGAGTACTATAGCCTCCATTTACTGGGACTCAAGCATCCAGTACTCTCAAGCAACACTGCCAAATGAATAAGTTCTTGTTAACAGAGAGTCTGCTTACATTTATCTGGCATCTACCAATCCCATGGGTGCTGGTTAACTGAGAGTCTACTGTACTTCCGTATTTTTTTATTTTTTTATTTTTTTTTAGATTTCTTTGTTGTTTTTGACAGAAGGTGAGAGAGAGAAGAAGGGAGGGCCCAGAGTAGTCTTCATGGTTGTACATCATTAGTTGTGACGTGGTTTCATTCCACACAGGTAGATGTGGGGCCGTGCAGGTAGGGGACCAAACCAGGGGCTTCCCGCATGGGAGGTGAGTAAGCACCTTTGCCACCAAGCCATCTTGGTGATTATCCGTTGCACTGTAATTTGGCATATGGGTTTGCACAGGCCGAGGCCAAGAATCAATCCCCGGACCTCAGGATTGTAAAACAGGCACTCAACTGCTGAGTTATTCTGGTATCTGCTGCATTTTGTTTTCTGCTTGTGCCTGTTGCTTTTCCTTTCTTGCTGCTGGTTTTTAATATGATATTTCAGCCTCTTTACAATAGGAACCCAACTGCATACAAAGGATTAGGAAAGAACATAGAAATCACTGTTCATTCCACATAGGCAGTGAGAGCCAAAGTTCACAAGGTTACCTTTATTTCTAACTAATTTAATGGAACAATATAAAAAAAAGTGTTGTTTTTTTTTTTTAGTTTAAGGAGCTGATAAGAATAAGTACCTCTACAGATTTTCATATAAAGGAATGCTAGATATCTTAATACAGTTCTACATACCAGAGGGACATGAAGAAGTCCCTCTTAAGCCAGATATAAATGCACTAAGCTTCTAATTTCTTCCCTAGAGTGCTGTTGAACTCTGCAGTTGACAGCCCATGGACTTTCATGCCTAGCATCACAGCAATCTCACAGTAAGGTATTGTTTAACTGGACACAAAGGCTTGCTGTTTCACGTAAGGAGCCAGGGTGTCATCTTAAGCATTAGTCACGAACACAGCGTTGCCCTACTTGAGCAGTCTGTGCTCTTGCCAGCTGTATAAATTAAGTGGCTTGACTGAGTTGGGTTGCCATGCTCTCTTGCTATTGCATTGCACTAAGATACTACATTTAATTTGTAGAAAATGCTCCATTTTTTTTTAAAGAAGAAAACAGTGGCAGCAAAAGTAAAATATCTACAAATATAGTATTAATAATATTAAAGTTTGTAAAAGGTTGCCCACAATCCCTCCATCCTATACAGATATATTTAGTTTTTATATTGCCCTCAGATTTTTGCCAACTTGCATCAAATTTTATTTAGTAATTTTAGCATTGTATTACATATTTCACTTTGCATGGCATAAATGTCTAAACTGTTTTTATTCATATTTGCAATTAGTTTGAGACCAAATATATCTTATTATAAAATATATTTATTAAAAAAAGATATAGGTGTATATAGCTTTATGGAATTATCAACTTTTGAGGCATGAATATTCACATTACAACATATTTTTATCTAGTTATTATGTCACTGAAATTTAGATTGTAGTGTAGGTAAAATCCTTTTTGTTCTATCACACCTTTGTTTTTTCTAACCCACTATCTTTTCTGAACTTCTGTGGCAATGGCAGTTTAAGGGGTGGTTAATTGATACTTATGACAAGTTTTCTATGATTGTAATCTTCCATTTAACTTTCCTAGTTTTTCCCTTTCCCTCCTCAAAGTGTAACCTTTTCAACAGTAGAAACTATGTGATGTATTAATGTATGCCTGACACAGTGCTTTCAGGGTACAAAGTCAGTGCTTATATATTGACCTCATTGAGTCAGATTGCTTTCTTAATGTCTAGCTAATATAGCCAAAAGGAAACAAGAGATTTGACAACTAGGACTCTATAATGAAGGAAGGTGAAGTATTTCAGGGACATGAGACATACGTAGGAAGAGCAGATGTAGACGTATGCCTTGGGTTATTAATGAGTGGCAGAAAAGCACTGGATTCCTGGACATGTGTAAAGGGAAAAACAGAGATAAGAGATATCCAAGGAAGAAAGAAGAAGGAAATGTGAAGTCCAAGCAAAATTCACTTTAACATGCAGTGTTCTACCCCGCTTCTCACAAGTTAATATAGTAAAGTGATCTTTTGACTTAGGGCTAGGACTTTCTCTTCTTTCCTAGCTTTTCTCTGGAGAAGGGTCATCCTCAACAATGCTATAAAGTTGATAAACTATTATGTTTGGGTTTTGTCTTATAGGTAAGAAGTAAAGACAGGAGATGCCTAGAGCATTTTATGTCTCAAGTAGCTATCTATAGCAGAGCATTGTTATAAAAGGAAGAAAATAAAATACTGTTTATCACTGAGGCCTTAACTGTAGTCTACCTTTGATCACTTTACTTACCTTTGCTTCACTATCTTGATCTATAAAATAGAGATGATAAAAAATATCCTCCTCATGAACCTTCAAGGATTTGGGGAAGGTTATTGATTCTGTGTTCCACAGACAGCAATCTCACCCCAAGCTTTATAAGGCAGAACCTTTATAGACGAAACCATGACATTTTCCTTTATACAGGAGAGTGCCATTTGAATTAAAAGGAAGATGCTGGGCCTTTATGACTCTGGCTGTTTGAGACATTGCTTTAATAACTATTTCATAGAATAGCTTTGGAGTCTAATATTTTTAGTTTCAAATGGTTCCTCTATCTGTTATGCATGGCATAACACTAGTTATATCGCTTCTTTGAGTCTCATCTTTTTCATCTATAAAAGATACTTATCTGGGATCAACATGAGAATTAAATGAGATAATCTATATAAGCAAGTAGTGCAATGCATAAAACATAAAAGCCATTCAATATACACGAGTATATCAGTGAATAGATGCACTGCATGATGTGGCCTCTGCTTGCAAATGAAATTATAATCTAGAATCAATTATAGGAAATAATTTTATCATGATTATAGGTAACTGCTACTAAGTGTTATAAGAATGAATAATTAAAAGCTCTAGGCTAATTTGATAGAAAGGTTGGGAAGAACAGGAAATGCTTCCTTGGGAAACATTTTAACTAATATTTAAAGGATAAATAAGTTGTCCAAACTCAGACACATATGGTGCACTTGTGTTGGGACAGAAGTATGAGGAGCGCACGGAGATACAGGAAGTTCATATAGCAATGAGAATGGCATCTTCAAAGAGGGTTCATTTGGTTAAAGGAATTGAAAGACCAGAGTAATTAGAATTTAAAGCATTAGACATAAGTACTTCAAGATGAAACTGGTAGGCAGGAACCAAATAAATATGTATATTTGTTACATATACATCTTAACAATATGGCAAATTATGTATGTAATATATAAGACAAATATTTTCATTAGAACAGTTATATTTCTTTTTACAACTTTGTTCCTTGAAGAATGTCAATGGTGTTCAAATTCTACTTATTTGGAACATTACCAGCTAAGTTAGGTATTACTGTATTTTATGGTTCACAAACAGCCACCCATAAAGCATTTAGTTGGAAATTATGTAATAATGCTATTTTCAAAAAAGAGTAATTTTATAAAACTGTTAAACTTTTACTTTGCTAAGGGCATGGGCATATCCAAATGGCATATTCTCAATTAAAAACATAAACAAACAAACAAATAAATAAATAAGTAAAGTAAGTCCAAATGCCATATTCTCAATTAAAAACGTAAACAAACAACTAAATAAATAAGTAAGTAAAGTAAGTAAGTAAGTAAGTAAGTAAGTAAAAAACAAAACAAAACAAACAAAAAAAAACAACAGAACTCTAAATGGCTCTGGGAGTATGTAGAGCAATTCAGAATCCTTTTCTGTTTCCTTTCCCAATGTTAAGAACTCAGGGGCAAAAAAAGGTGTGTAAGATGAGTATCTTTGTTTTTACAGTTATGTTATTCTGACAAAATGTTGAGTTCTTAGCATGCTTTTCCTTATTTTTCCCCAAGGATATTTCTCTGTCATAGCAAAAATTAACACTTTTATTTATGAGGGGAAATTACACATCAGGGGTAAAGATCTGTAAAAGTGAGAAGAGAAAAACTATGTATAGCAAAATTGATACAGCTTATTTCTACTGAGCAACAGTCATGAAATATTACTATAATTTTATTTCCCTTTGTTTTCTGAACCCCAACATGATTTTAATTCCATATCAAGGATTTGAGTTTTATAACTCCTTGCTGCTTACTTTGATTCTTTGAAATTACTCTTGTTTTCTTTAAGTCTACTGGTTCATACAAAATTTATGTGCTATAGTATGACCAAATATTATTAAAGTGGAACATTAAGTCATCTGCAGTTCAATCAAAATAGAGGATGTTACATTCTAAGTCTGAATACTCAGATTTTCTTTTTCATGATACATTGTTTGAAATACCCATTAGATGTAGTACCTTACACTTAAACAGCCATTTCACTTAGAGCTTGAACTTATCAATTGGCTATGGTGGAGTTGCTACAAAAATACCAACTCCTTCAGCCATAAAAAGAAAAATGAACCCAAATTCTTCATACTATTTCATTGCTTGAAAATTATTTCAACAGGAACATCTATGTCATTTATGACATTTTTCATGGAGGTACCAACATATTTAATCCAAATAAAACTAACAGAAAGAAAAATCAATCAAAAAGAAAATCTTATTCCACTTTTTTTTAAAGAAGGAATGGAACCTAAATTATTATCTTTTGACCACTTAGTGACTAACTCTGTTTTCCTAAATCTAATTTACATTCTCAGTAGATTGCCCTAGTTGATTTGTGTGTGTTTTAAGTTTAAATTCTTGGGATACAGAGATAGCTCAGTGGTTGAGCACTTGCCTCACAATCATGGAGTCCAGGGTTCAATTTCTGGCCGCAGCTGGCACAACCCCATATGCTGAACTATGGCACAACTGGTAACTGCCAGGATGGTTGTCCGGCAAAGGTTCTCACCTCCCTCTCTCTGTAGGAGGCCCCCAGTTCAGTTCCCACCCCACACAGTTCCACATCCACCTGTGTGGAATGAAACCATGTCACAACTAAGGATATACAACTATGGAGACTTCTCTCTCTCTCTTACCTTCTCTCAAACAATAAAATAAATCTTTGAAAATGAATAAGTAAATAAAAAGAAGTTGAAATTCTTGTTGGACTCTTTCAATAATTCTAGAGGTAAATAGGTCTTCTACAAATGGGTCATTTTTGCTTTATCTTTACCTCTAATTTAGGGAACTTGAAGAAGAAAATAGCTTCTCCCAAAGATACACCTTGGGTTTGATTTAAATTTTCAGGTACATTCCATTTGTTTTTAATCTCCCTGTGAGTCCCAGCCCGGTTCCTTTGACCATCCACAAAAGCTCTGTGTAATGTCTCTCCATCCCAGCATGTTTTACATTAGATTCCAACCCTTTTCAAAGAAAAGAAAAGGTCATTGGAAATTATATCTCTCTTTGACCTTTCCCAATCAAGTGGGTTGCTTTATTTCATGTAGAGTTTAAATGCATGAGGGTTGTTCATGTATCTAGCCATGTAATGGTTCTCATTATATTGAAAATGGCGGGACTTTTTCCAAACAGCCCTCATAAATCAAACTATGGACATAATTAAATAAAATGAACAAAATCATACAATGTTACTGGATTATAGAAACACCATTTCACCATGAATTTGTAAAGAAAAATACATTTTGAGCAATTTCTTAAAAATGTATACCCTAATTACCACTTTCCATATGCAGTAAACCTTGTCAATGAAAATCATGAAGTGGAGGCAAAATCTAGGTTTATTCTGGGCAAACCTAAGCAATCTAAACCCTTTACCGCTATGTCATCTGGGCAGTTATCAGTTGCACAACAGTGCAGCATATGGGTTTGCACGGTCTTGGACTGGGAATTCAACCCTGGACATTGGCATTGTGAGGCAAATGCTCAACTGCTGAGCTATCCCAGCATCCCCAATATTCTTTAATTTTAAAATCACATTTTTTAACTAAAAAAAAAAAAAATGTTCTCTGAACTAGAAGGCGTCTGACATTCATGAGTTATGGGATCGTATGACGCTATTCATGTGGCTACCTTTGTTAAAAATTATCACATCTTTTTAAACTTATCTCTGCTGTCTACTCTAGTTTCTGTTTGGTGTTTTTAGATGACCTTTTTGTTATACATTAGGAGTGTATATTTTGTATTTTTAGCAGTCTTGTCAAGGATCTTCAAAAGCAATTGTTGACTTAAATCAGCCATATCAGTCATATTAATTGTTGTATGAATGCTAGTCAAAGGTATAAGGGAAAATTGTGTGTGTGTGCATATCTGTGCATGTTTATGTACTTTTTTCAAATTCATTCAAAAATAACATGAAGCCTTCAGTTTTCTTCACCTGTCATATTTAGACTTGTCCCTCTACTTCCATTACTAATAATAATTATGATTATCTATTTTGTGGCATTGGGGCAGTTATTTTTAAGCAAATAATGAGTTGGCTGTATGAATGTTCAAATCTTTATTTCTTTATTATTAAATAAATAAAATAATAATTTAAATATGTGATGTTTCCTTTTAAAAGTACAAATGAAAGTTTAGTCACACACGGTATATTCTCTGGGCATAAGTATTTGCTTTTTTAGTGTTAGCCTTATGTTGTTAGGCTGTGAGGATGACATATGGTGCCCTGCAAAAACTATCATCATTAAAAACAAGATTTTTCTTCACAACTTTATTTCACAGATTTTTCATAAGAGGTTATATGATAGGTACTGTGCAAGCACTGCAGATATAATAAACACTGCACATAATACCTGTCCTCATGGAACTTCATTGTTAGAGGGAAAATATTTATTGAATGAGCAATTACAAGACCAATGATTGTTTCTAAAGTGCACCAAGAAAGTATATATTCAGGTATCCTATCTAACTTGGGGACATCCTGGAAGACCACTTGAGGAAATAATGCTCCTGCTAAAATTTCATTGAGTCATGTTTGGCTAAGGCAAGTTGAGGATGGGGTGGAAGTGAGGAAGAATACTTTAAATAAAGAAAGCTACAAGTATAAAAGCCCAGAGGAAAAAGCACTTTAGATGAAACAGAGAGAGGTCTCGGGATAGAAGAGGAGAGCAAGGCACTGTTAGCTGTGAGGTGGGGCAGAGGAAGTAGGAGTGTTCCAGATCATGGAAGTCCTCCTAAACCTCATTTGAGGTTGGAGATTTATCCTGAAGTCAATAGAAAGGGTATTAATAGAGAAGTGGCATGGTTAGATACTGGCTGACATGCAGAGCATGAGTGAAATTTATTGTGAAAAGGATTCAGAGAGGTCTGTTAATATACAGAAGTAGTAATTAAGAGGTGATTGGCAGTCTAGATTTGCATGGTGTCTTAAGGAATGATGGATCATTCCTGATGATGGGAACGCTGTAGCATGAAAAACAGCATGAGAAACCACCTAATTATAATGTTATCAGGCAAATTATAACAGTGTGAATTGAACTGAGTGTTGACTGACTAAAAAAATCCATATTACAAAGGGTTTGGTTTTTTTGAAAAATATTTCATGTTTGTTTATCAAATTATGCACATAAGGGGAAGCTGGGATGGCTCAGCTAGGTAAGAGCTTGCTTTGCAGCCCTGGGGACCAAGGATCTAATCCTGGCATTGGTCCCATGTGGAGCCATATGCTGAACTGGGTGTGCTTCCCATATGGGAGGCCCCCTGTTTGGTTCTCGCCCCCACGGCGGTTTGGCCCCTGGTTCAAGGGGATGTGCCTCCCATGTGGGAGGCCCCCAGCCCAATTCCCACCCTGCGTGACCCCCACTCATGCACATGTTGAAAACTGATGACATACAACTATGGAGACTGCTCTGGGCCCTCCCACTTCTCTCTATTTCTCTCTGTGTCTGTCACACTCTGTCTCTGTCAAAAACAATAAAATGAATATTTGAAAACAAAATTATGCACATTAACATGTTACACTGATCGCATATAAGCCCAAAGCACATATTCATCAATAATTATATTGTCCTAATGTAACCAATAAATATATGTGTATATTTTTACATATGAAAATATACACATTCTTGTATGAAAATGAACACATTCTGCATACTTTCAAAAAATGAAGTCAGGCTTGGAATTTACGTTATTTGTATACTTTTTTTATTCCCAATATACCAAAAGTATATTTTCATAGATTAAAATATTACTTTATAACATTTTAATGATTACATAATACAGAGAAATACATATAAATGTTTTATTAAAGTTTATATTTGATTCTAATTTGATAGCTACATTTTTAATTAAACACTAATGTATGAAATATTTCCAGTCATATATACATTCAAAGGACAGATTCATGAGGTCTAAATGTTCTTTTTTGTTTCTCAAAAAGTGTGCAACCAAATCATAGTGGATTTATTATGATAGATTTAGTGTATAATAAGACTAGTATAAGAAAGCATTTGTAAATTATTCTAAATATGAGAAAAATTTGTATCTATGATCTTCCCTGGCAAAATGCTCTAGTCTTTTCTTGTGGGCATTAATACCCTTCAATATTTCTTTCATCTCTGAGTCCTCATCTGAGCTGTTGACAAAATGTCTTAGCTCAAAATTCCATGTTTTAATTTTCATGGAATAGACAACGTCTTACAATATACATAATTAAGCACTGAGATGGCAGCCTATATTCTTCTTGAGTGCTTTATAGATGTAGAAAATACTTATCTATTTGCAAGCATTATTAAAGGTCAATTTAAACTGTGTTTCTATTGAAATTTTTTTGTTCAAAAAAGCAAGGTTCATATTTACTTTAAATCTATGATTACAGACCACTGTATCTTGCATTTTTTCTTAAGCTATTATGCCTTCTTTAGAACAGTTTAATATAAAATCAGATATTTGATTATAAAAACACATACATATCATTTTTTTCCAAATTGTTATACATTTCAACATGTTAAGCTTTAAATGAAACTGAAAGACACTAAAATAAAGTCACTTTTGTCAAAGCCTTTTCCTGTAATAGCATATTTGGATCATGCAAGATATATTCACTTGTGATATCCAAGTGATTGATAAACCAATTTGGATGGAATATATAAGAACTGTTCAGACTCTGTGGTTTCCTTAAATGAGACGAATACAAATCTCTATTTTCTGAATAGGACATAAAGTATGCTAGACCTATTTTAGATGTTTCAGTGTGCCAAAATGGTATTACATTTGGTGTTCATAAATTACTAATCTGGAATAAGAGGTTGAATGTATTTTGAAAACTTAAACCTGTTTCACCTGAACATGTTTAACTAGTTAATAAGAAACATCAAAAAAAAACAAAACCCTGAGATCAATGGTCATTTTTTTGTAAAGCTATTATATGCTGTTTAAACTGGTTGTTCGGGTCTGTCGATAACATAAGTTTAATAACCTAGCTCAAATGCAGATTTCTAATTTTCAATTAACGTAGGAATAATTTTGTTTGCTAAAATAAAATAAATGAATGAATGACAAGTCTGAAACATGAAATGTTCTAGGTAGAACTTTTTAAAATTCCAAATTTCAAAAAATCATGTGGCAACTGTATAGCTCAAGCTTTAAGTATTAACTTTTAACCTTTGACCTTACAGATCTTAACCAATGAAATGTCTCTTTAAACTTTAAAGGAAACAATGATAACGAGCGCCTGGCGATTGCTAGACAGCGAATTCCATATCGACTTGGTCGAGTAGTTGATGAATGGCTACTCGACAAAGGTAAAAAACATTGATTAAAACTTCAAATAAAAAAATAATTTGAACATAACCAAGTAGTACTTCATTGTAACACTAATAAACTTAAAAAATAAATTTTCCGTAAAACTAAATTAAAAACAAATTTAAAACAGTAAAATGTAGATAGTAATATTTGCATACCTTGTATAATAATTTCTATACATTTTTAGACGTACCAGCTGTTTAATAATCTTACCCTGTTAACTTAAGGTTAAAGGGACTGTTAAATATAATCCACTAACTCAATCTATGAAGGTACTCACAGCAAGCATTAACCCAAAATGATAAATCATTCAGAGATTATATTACATGTTCTAGCCTCTAAATTATTAACTAAAATATATGTAGTTCTGATATCTTTATTATGGTCCTGAAAGAAAAAAAAAATCTCTTGGTTTAAACCGTAGGCATCTTAAATAGTGGGCAATATGGATTGCCGGTCAAAATGAAGTCCCTTTAACGTTTGCAACCTTCTAAGAGCATTTGGGAACAAGCCCTAATTAAAACTGAACTTAAAGTTGTGTGCATGCTTTTTATGAGCAGAGAGCAATCTGCTAAAACTGGATACTCAATTTGATGATATTGGTACTGTTGCTGAGGATTGCTGTTTGATGGAAATGTGCCATAATTTCTCCATTGGTTTGTGTATCATTCCTGAAGCCGCTTTTTACATCTGAAGCTATTTTTTTTCATTCTCTTTTGTTTTAATAGACTTGCTGAAAGCCAATCAGAAAAATATTTTTGGAATTATTTTGTCTCTGACAATGCTCAGTGTAAACCATGCATTTCTTTTCAGCGTGATTGCCGGAAAAATAGAATAATTCAAATAATAATGGATGATTGCCTTCAAAAAAATAAGTTTCTAAAGAATAACATATAGATACCTGTGGCCATTATGTGAATTGTGAAATTTTTATCATAAATTTAAAATTAGACATCAGCTGCTATAGATTACTTTTTGCCAATGGTAATTTTAAAATGACAAATACTTGAAATGGTAGATATATCACATTTTTAATTTAGTAATTTAGTTTTAAGAGAACACAGTATAAGATCTTGAGGTAAAAGGGAAAGGGATCCACTAAAAATTAATTTACAATACATATGTTTGATTGGTCTTTTAGCAAAAGCACTACATTTACAATAAATTGAGAATTTACAAGTATTTGCCAAAGATTATGCATTTCATGGACACCTCATTTATCAGCAATGAATTATGAGTCAAACACCTCTCTTATAGTTTATTGCTCTCATTATCCACCCCATGAAAGATCTGTTTTTATCATCCTTTGTAGAATGTAGAGTTCACAATCAACATTTTTGCATGTATGTAATGTTATTTTTACAGGGCGTCAGCTCACAATCTTCAATAGCCAAGCAACCATAATAATTGGCGGGAAAGAGCAGGGCCAGCCCTTCCAGGGCCAGCTCTCTGGGCTTTACTACAATGGCTTGAAAGTTCTGAATATGGCAGCCGAAAATGATGCCAACATCGCCATAGTGGGGAATGTGAGACTGGTTGGTGAAGTGCCTTCCTCTATGACAACTGAGTCGACAGCCACTGCCATGCAGTCAGAGATGTCCACATCCATTATGGAGACCACCACGACCCTGGCTACTAGCACAGCCAGAAGAGGAAAGCCCCCTACAAAAGAACCCATTAGCCAGGTGAGTAAGCGGATTTCATTCCTTCCTTTTTGGACCTGTGATTTTGAAAGAGGCTTTGCTGCTTTGGTGTCTTTTCTAAAATGGGATTTTTTTCTGATCTCAGGCATTACTGTTTCCTTTGAGACTCAATATAATGCATTGAGTTTAAATATGAAATGTGTAGGTGCTGTCGATTTGAGACTTGTGGACTTTTATAAACTGCATTGTGTTGGTTTGTTCGATGCTTGCTGATAGTCCTAATTCAATAATCGTGCTCTAGCCTAAGCTGAGGGGATTGCTTACACATTGCATAGGGTTTTCTTTTTAAGTTAAGTGAACAAGTAAATTAATGAAGTATTTGAAAACAGGCCCTGTTTTTTCAAGCTTGGCACTTCATCAAAATAAATGAACTAATGAATAAATGAATAAAAAAATAAAAATAAAAATTTGAAAATCTTCAAAGAGAAATTGCCTGCAAAACTTCTATAGTGTTTTGAAGTCTTAAAATTTTGAATTGGTAGCATATGGCTCTCGTGGTGAATGATAAGTTTACTCTTTTACTGTCTATAAGCAAAACACAGTTAGTTTATCTGAGGACAAAGACCAAAATATGGTACATAAAAACTGTCTTTGGCTAACATATATTTTATGATATGTGTATGGCTAACTGCCATCACCTAGGATTCACTTCAGTGACCTTAATTGTTCAATCTATGGCTATAATTTTTGAAAAATAGTATTTTAAATATTGAATTAATACAACTTGGAAGTATAGTAATTCAATTAGGATATACTTTCTGATTGCCTAATACAGATCTGGCATTGGTTTAGGTATTGGCGAACAAGGGGGAAAAAAAAATACTACCCACCTCATAGAGCTTACATTTTATGAAAAGCTACCACAATACTGTTGAAAAGCTATTAAGTGCTGTTAGATCTCTATTGAAATTTATAGCTTGTGTACATATTGTATTGTTAATTCTTTAAGAGTTGTGTGTTCTCGTTGGTCCAAAATTGTTTCCTTTTGTTTTGTTCTATTTTTAACAGTGACTGTTTTCAGTAGGTACCGTATAAAGCTTTTCCAACCACATTATTGCTACTTTTCTAGAAACCTAATTATTTTTTTAATTGCTTTTAATTTCAAATATTTGAAACAGACCAAGTGTCAGATTTAGAAAGAGAGCAAAAGAAGGTGAATTCTGTTGTATCAGCACTCTATCTACAAATTAACATAAGTTTACTAGAGAAAGAAGAAAATGCATTCTGATTCTTACTTTGAATAGGAAGAGGTGAGAGGAACAGAATAGAGAAACAGAAAAAGTCCTAGGTGAGAGAGGATCAAAAATTTTAAATTCATAAGTGTGGCATTCTTTCTTTCTGTCTGTCTCTCATTTGCATTTGGCTACAAAGTAAAATTGACATTTTTTAGGCTGTTCATCAATATATATTTATTAATTGTTCCACATGTTCCATACTCTGTTTTGGCACTGGGCATATATTAGTAACAACAGAAAAGAACCCCTACCCTTATGTAATGTAAACTTTAGTAAGAAAGTGTGCTTGGAGTATAATGATTTTGTTAATTTTTTCTATCTTGTTTAGGCTTATAAAATTGTTGATAATAACACTTAGCCCACTGAATAAAGACCTATGTCTTTAAACAGATTTACACATGCCGAACAGCTCCATTTGATATCTTTTCCTGATATATCATTGATGATTAGTTAGTATGATATTTGTTCATGGTTTATTTAACAAAATAATCCAGGTGAATTGGATACAGGAAAACTGAAACACAGAGCAATTGATAGACTATTTCCCTTATATAAAATAATTCATAAGAAGAAATGTCTAAGACATTTTCATATTTAGAGTTGAAAATGTTCCCAGAAACAAAATTTCAAAATTAGTTATTATTCTTAGTAGCCTTATTTTATCATTAATGAAATTACAGTTGCCAGAGTTCCCAGGTAACCAAATATATCCCAAAATAAAAAAATATATATATCATCTTTGTTTTTATGTATTTTATCAATTAGTAACTGCTATGTATTAAAAAATTACTTTTTTAGAGAACACATATAAAATGGCTATATAATTTGCAAGCCAAACACCTACAAATGAAAAAATAAAAACTTATGCATTTCATAATATGAATTAATGTAAAAGGAAAACAGTTAACTGCCCATTAATTGCCAATGAAAAGACCCTTTTATTATAAGCTATTACATGCTTAAAGACAGCAGTGGTTTATAGAAGTAAATGATCTAATCAATTAGTAATTACTTGGTTCATTTGAGAAGGTATTGACTTAAATAAAAGATTAGTAGGTTCATTAAAAGATACATGTTAATTTTTTTTATTTTTAACAGCCCAAATATAGCAATTATGTAATTTGGATTAACATGTTACAAATATTTAATTACGGTAATAGTGTCTTATAGTTGAACTAAGAATTTTTTTAAATTCTCTTTTTTATTGATATGTATGTGATTACAGGTAATGTGTGTATGTAGGGGGGACAGAACTAGTAGGATAGAAAGGAAGGTGTTCTGTGTGTGTGTGTGTGTGTGTGTGTGTTTATTTTTATATTTTTTGAGTAACAATAATTTGTTTCAAGTTTTCTTGACTTCACAATTGATATTTAAATTACCCTTCAACTGCAAAGATAAAACTGATACATGTAGAGTGTTAGAGCTGTCAAAGTCTTTGAAATTTAAATATGAGATTACTTTGTAATGATAAATCTGGGACTGTAACCTTTGACCCATTTTGCAGGTTGAATGAAGCATCTTTCTTGTTTAAACCCATATTGGCCTGCTTTCATCAACTGCCTTACTAAATTGTGTTCTAGAAAGGGTCATTTTATTTTTCAAAAATCATACTGGACTGTTTTCTCAATCAAAGTATATTTTCCTCAGTGATAACAATGAGCCACTTTAGCTGCAATGGCAATGTACCTTGGGGTGATTGCATGTTTTAGAACTATGGAAACAGATTTTTGGTCAAGCAGGATTAAATTGGATTCATTTCAAGTAGATGAAATGAGGTTTGCTCAGCTGTCCTGCAGGGCAAGTAGTAAGAAAGAAATGTATTTTTGGTTTTCACAGAGACATAGAACATCAAAATGTCATCTTGCAAGATCTTGTTTGCATTGCTACTTAAAAATAAACATGCTTTACAAACTAAAAGAGTTTTTCTGAATAATGATCAATTTTCAGACTGATGTTTACTTTTAAAAGATATGATTCATATCACAAATGGGTACATTTACCAACGCTTATGATTAAATGACTTTAAAAAATGTCATATAACAAGTTCAATAATATGTTTGATGTGGGTTACATAAAGTTCATAAAATTTGTTTTACTTAAAAATATTTAGTATCTAAATGTTCCTGTAAGACCCACTCATTTCAAAAAAGATAATCTATAAGACTAATAATTACTATAAATTTCTTCAGGATGCTGACAGCTTCTTGAGGTTGAGACAGTAATCTCATGCAAGATTTTGACTGCTAAATGTTCCCTCGACTGTTGAATAATCTAGCAGTGTCTCATGGATGTATATATAACTTTATGTAAATAAGTAAAATTAAGCCAACGTACAAAGGGCAGCATTCACTCCCTTTAGTTGCCAGTCTTAAAGTAAATGGACCCATGCTGTTTCTTTTAAGATCAAAATTATGACATTTCTTCTGATCTATGCTTTGTACCACATTTTGTGATCTTTCAGTTCTTTCCCTCAAGAATATTTTACAAGCTATTTACTTGTGCATACTGTAGACAATGTGGATCCATAATAATGCCTTTTACTTTGAGGGAGTGCGTGTAATGGAAAGAACACATAGAATCAAGAGACCTGGTTTAACTTTCAACACAGCCACTACCTCATTGTGGAATGTGGACAGGCTGGTTAACCTAACTGTATTTTGAA
>PVKE010013703.1:0-36144 GCA_004027555.1 Craseonycteris thonglongyai
GGGGAAAGCCGGGACGGCTCAGCGGGTTGAGCGCTCGCTTTGAGGCCATGAGGACCGGGGGTCGAGTCCCGGCTCCGGCCCAGGCAGGACCCACGTGCTGGGCTGCGGAGTTCCCGCAGTTCGGTTCTCTGGCTGTCTCTGTCTCTGTCTCTCTCTCTATCTGTCAAAAAGTAAAATAGAAATAACTATGCACTGAAGACAAAAAGATAATTTCTCTCTATAAATGTGAAAAGATAAAAAAAAAAAAAAAAAAAAAATAAGCAAAATGTGCTGCACTCATGCAATGGAATACTATTTTGCAAGAAGTGAGCTCTCAAGGCATAGATGAATTTTAAATGTACACTGCTAAGTGAAAGAAACCAGTCTGAAATGAGTACATGCTATATGATTGTATTATTATGACAAGCTGGAAAAGGCAAACCTACAGAAATGGTAAAAAAGAGCAGCGAGCGGTGACCAGGAATCTGCTCGGGAGAAGGGCGGATTGGGTAAGTGAAATGGTGGGGAGTCTTTAGAGTGGCAAAACTATTCGGTCTGATACTGTAATGGTGGATACATAACATTATTCATCCAAACTCTTAGCAATTGGCAGCACAAAGAGTGAACCTTAATGTATGCACATCAAAAAGCTCACTTAGGGCCTTGTGGGATCCCAGGATAGAATGCAGAACGTAACTAAATAATATAATTGTATTGTAAATGTCGAAAACAACCTCACTGAATAGGCAAGGAGAAAAGGTGACTTGTACAAGGGCTCTCAGGAAAGTATCCAACCATGTACAATAAAAAATAGAAGCATTTTTGGCTGGAGTTTTTCCAGACAGCCCTTGTATAAGTCATTAGGACATGAATGGAGTCCGTAAGAATAAAAGGAAAAGGTACTATATAAAAACACGGTAGTTTAACTGACAAAGTTGCATCCCATGCAGATATGGTTAACAAGTCTGACGCAGTATCTATGTATCCTGTATCCATGAATACTGGGACTAAACAACTAAGTGCATGGGTGATGCATGCTAGCAGCCAAATTCCTCACTGTTAAGAGAGTAAAATCTTACAGATCAGCAAAGGGAGGAGGCTGGAATGATCCATGCCATAATGGAGTAGAGATGGACACAATAGTATGAACTCAGGTTTAATTTAACATGCAGATGGTCACATGTAGAAATATTGATAGATTTGTGTCTATACCCACATATGTGTCCTTGATCTGACAGCGGAGGGGACTTAGAAGCAACACCCCTATCACAACAATACCTTTTGCACCTGTATCTTAGTCTCCAATCAGAGGAATCAGGGCCCTCTGGAAAATGGCTGTTATTAGGACAAGGACAAGAACTAGAGAAGACGAGCCTTGGACCTCTCGTAGTGCAGAAAGTGAGCACCTGCTCAAAAAACCAAACCAAATCCCACAATGCAGGGGGTAGGCCTACGGGAAACAGGAGCCAACTGAGAGAATTCCCAGTGGCCAAAGACGGAGCAATTGGGGCAACAAAATAAATAAAGCATCAGTGGGTTATAACCCAAAGTATAAAACACACACCCCATGAGTCCATCCTGAAATAAATAAATTATTGAATAAATAAACCAATGAGGGTGAAGAGATCGACCTTCCATGGAGAAAAATTCCATATAGTTGAGGTAGATGCTCTACCCTCAAAGAGGTAGAGTACAGCTCCCCGCTCTGTAAGTGTCGGCCGCCCACAATGGCTTCCTTCCAAAAGGACAAGATGGAAAAGGGGAAAAGATGAAGTTGACAGTGGAGAAATCTGACAAACACCTCAGCCATGGGATCCATATCAGCCATGGTAAGTCATGCTGACAGTACGCACTATGTCACTGATGAAAATGGAGCTTTATCTGCCTGCTCTTCCTTCCCCAAACCCATGATCCCAGTCTGATCACGAGCAAAGCATCAGACAAATGATTTTCTACAAAAGCCCTCAAACTCTTAAAACTGTTGAGGTTTCCTTCAAATGCTTTTCAGGCTCCTTAAAACTGTCAAGATCATCAAAAACAAGGACAGTCTGAGAAAATGCCTGAGGCCACAGACAATTAAGAAGACATGACAGCTCAATAAATGTGGTATCCTGGATAGGATCCTGGAACAGACAAAAAATAAAGTAAAATAAAAACTAGGGCAAAACTAAGGAAATTCAAATAAAGTATGAACTTCAATTACTAACAATATATCAATATTGGTTCATTAATAATAACAAGTCCACCATGTTTATATTAGATATTAAGAGCTAGAACTGGGTGTAGGGTGTATGGAAACTCTCTCTACCATCGTCTACATTTTTTGGTGCATCTGAAAATTTTCTAAAACGCAAAGTCTAAGAAGTATATATTTAATGCCACTGGGAAGCATGATATTAGGCCATTCTCAGTGTCCACCCTAAATCAGCAAAAAGCTGGGATCTAAGAACCAGAGTTTAGGGAACAGGGAGGGGCAGCCAATTGTGAAGAAATAAGCCTGGGGGTGAAGTATATTATTTAAGTTGTAAACATAGTCAATGGAGAGATTACAAATAGAAGCTCTAGCAGAACTGGAGAGAAGAGTCAGTTGGAGGTCCCCCGTGAGAGAGGAATCCAGAAGCACTGTGTAAAGTAGATACATTACAATTGTTTTTAACAATTAAAAGGGAGTAGGGAGTAGGGCTGGGTTTGGGAAAAGAAAACTCTTATTTCTCACCTGGTAGCCCCTGAATTTAGCTCCTAAATGAGGATAACAGGGTTGCTGTGATGATGGACTGAGATGCACTTTGGGCGGTTCACCCAGAGTGTGGCCCTCGTAAGCACTCAGTAAATCCCAGACAAGATTGTCCCTGCAGGGCTTCCATAAATGTGTGCTGCAGGAAGAAGAAATGCTCAGACGTCTTAGGGGTCTTAATTCATAAGTACAATAGAACTGAAAAAGTGCAGGAACCGACTTCATTGCTTAACAGAGTACTTCATTTTCGTTTTTAGAGCTGCTTGCCTCTATAGCCTGTTATAATTCTGCAACCCAATGTTAAACAGTAATTGCCTGATGTACCAATGTCAGATACTGTTACAGACAACAGACTCCAGCCTCCCATTTACCTGCATAATTGAAAACAAACGATGCTTGACAAATGCTTAATTATTTTTGAATTTCATATTAAAACAATGTCAGCATCTTGCAAAATGGGTTTTGATGAATAACTTGGCCACGACAAACCTTTTCCAAGAAAAACACTGACTTTGATGATCTGAGATTTTCAGCTCATGAGATCATTCATCATTGCAAATGTGATGTCTCGTGTGTGCTAGTCAGTTATCGTCTGCCCTTAGGGCCGTGGTATGTTTATTAGATTTAGGCTAAAAAGAAAAAGGAAAAGGAAATGATTTCTGCTCGTGGCTATTCAAATTCTGTTAAAAGTAATTTCTAAACTGGCAATCATATGTTTTTTCCCCTCACTTCATTAAATACAGGGAGGTGGGCTTTAAACAAATATCTACTAGGCTGCCCTGCACATTTTTTTCACAGCCCGACGTAGTGAGCCGATACTAACACCCCACGACAAAGAATCTTTCTCTTGGGTGAGACTGCTACTGAGGACCGGCCTCTCTCTCGCACTTCTGAACTCCAGGTGAGACCCTCCATGTTTCAGGTAGAACCAGTACACTTCAGGTGCTTTTTGAAACACTTTAACCTCCCTTAGGTTGTATATATACCTCCACCATATGATCAGGAAAGTTCTCAAACGTCTAGAACCCGTGGGAGCTCATGTGGATTCACCAAGGCTAATAAATATTGTGAGCATACGTGTCACCGAAAGCAGTCCCTGATCCCGAATGACACAGGAGCAAGTGGAAAAGGCAGCATGAGGAGGAAGGGCTGTCCCAAAGAAGCAGCTGACTCATGCACCAGAACCTTGGGAAAGTTCGAGAATCAGAGACACCAGCTAGCAGGGACGCAGGGATGGAGTGGTTGAGCAGAGGGAACGAACTTCCCACAGCTTCTTGCTCCTCCGTTGGCTTCTGGCCACCAGGTGGCCGAAGACCAAGGCTTTCTTTCTAGAGGGGTCACGTCAGAGAAGACAGAGAAGACGAGGAGTCCTCCTGAATACAGAGGGATTAAATGGCAGGCTCTATGAGGGGGCACCCCCACCCCTGGGAAAAAAACCCTGGAATTTATTTTTAAATCATGTATTTATTCTTACATGTTTAAACTTCAGTCACCTTCAAAGTCCTCTCTATTGGATGCAATACACCTATGGAGACACTTTTCCCACTGATTACAAGTTTTTGAACTTGATTTTGACACTTTTTAGTGCTTCTGCCAGTTTTTGTTTCACTTCTTCCACATCAGCAAGACGTTTCCCTTTGAGGAGTTTGTTTTTAATCTAGGAAATCAAAAAAAAGTCACTGGGGGTGAGATCGAGTGAATAGGGAGGGTGGGGCATGGGGGTCATGTTGTTTTGGGTCAAAAGCTGCTGAACACTCAGTGCGGTGTGGGCAGGTGCGTTGTCATGCCGCACATTGTTCATCTAAATCACCCATCGTGAAAGGGGCCAACACGCCGAGTCTCCAAAAAACATTCACTGAAGCCGAACACAGCCTCTCAGAACACCACCAGCTGATACATGGATGCAGACGGGTTCCCAGAACCCTCACCTAGCGGGGGAAGCCTGTCCTAAAGGAGCCCGCCCTTCAGAAGACCATTCTGGTTTTTTTCAGTCGCCCTCTCGTTGTATATTAAAAAGGGCGTTTGATACCCTCCTTGTTCAGTTTCTAAAACACAAGTAGCCAGGATGTCCTCTGTGGAGAACTCATCAACTTGAATGACCTAGATAGTGTGAGAATTGAGCACGAACCATAAAACAGGGGAGGCTTCCTCCGAGGCTCATTGGTTGGCAAGCCCCAGCCATGCTTAGTTCCCAACCGGCTTGTTCAGCTCCTCACTAACCTGAAAAGACAGCTAGAAATCAGGGGGCTGAGGGATGGTTCTCCATGAAATAGAAAGACCAAAAGAAAGACAAAATTAACTCAGAGGAAAGAGACCCTGAGGGCAACAAAAGAACACATGAAGAAAACGCTAGTATTAACATTCTCATTCAGAGAAGATACTATTGTTTTTAAAAAGAAAAGAAACATTCTGAGAGCAAGGAAGCACACCAAGAAACTGAAAATGGCAAATGCAGTAAAATTAAAGAGAAAGGTTAGTAGATAAAACTGAGGAAACTTCTCGGGAATTAGATAACAAATGAAAGAGATGAGAAGTAAGAAGGAAAGGGTAAGAAGAATCAGAAGCTCAATCAAGGGGCTTCAAAACCTGACCAACAGGAGTTTCAGAAACGAGAAGAGAAAAAAAGGAGGGGGGGGGGGAGAATGTATTTTGTACAATATAATAATAATGAAATACAGGAGCACTTCTAGAATTGAGACAAATTCCCATATGAAGAAAGCCTACTGCACACTCAGTACAATAAAAGGAAAAAAGCCAGATAACAGTTTTTCACCGTGAAATTCCAATGCAATGTAAACAACATGAAGATCCTAACAGTTTCCAAATTAGAAATAAGAGAGGAAAAAAAAAAAGATTGCATACAACCTGGGGGTTTCAAGGCCAAGAAGCAATAAGGGAGAATAATTTCTAAGCAAATCGTCAATCAAGCCTAAAATTTATATTTTCAGACATATAAAACCTTGAATTTTTTACCTCTTATGACTTTTTATCCCCCTGCCAGTTGTTGAAGAATATGCTTCATCAAAAAATGAATAAACTGAAACTAAGATGGCATGTGATTCCAGAACAGAGAATTCCCAGGATGAAAGGATGTCCCTGGATGACAGCTACGCAGAATCCACTAATCCACGTGAGATCAGAACAAGGCAGGGCTCCAGGAAGGTGAATGGGCGGGTTATCTATCATGTTTGACAGGAAGGAAAGGTTTCTGAGTAGTCGGGAACTCTGGTGATGATGCAGGTGAAAGGACAGAGCAATCTAAGTGAATTTTTAAATGAGGAGATTAATTCCAGGGAAATTTTAAAAATGTGTAAGGGAGGAAATGGTGGTGGTTACTGAGGCTGGGGTGGGGTGAGGTAAATAGGAAGTTGTTCAATAGGCATAAAGTTCAGTTATGCAATATGAATAAGCTCTAAAGATCTTCTGGTACCACAGTTAATTCCGCATTTTACACTTAATAACGTAAGAGGGTAGAGCTCACATTAAGTGCTCTTCCCACAAAAAGAAAGAACAGCGGACAGAAGGAAACTTGGGGAGGCAATGAATATGTTTATTACCTTGATTGTGGTTATGGTTTCACAGGTGTATACCTATATCTCTGAAGTCATCAAATTGTGTACATTAAATATGTCCAGTTTATACGTCGATTATACTTCAATTAAGCTGTTTTTTTAAAATGTATTGACAATACACTATCTCAGTGATGAACAATATTACATAACCAAAACAATAAGCACGAAATATTGATTTGAACAAAAATTGTGATATCACTATATTGGGAAAACAAAAAAAACAGAAGTGCATGTGTCAACATTTCATGGTTACATGTATGTGTGTGTGTGTGTGTGGTGTGAAAGCTCTTAGTGTTTGTTTTGTGAATAAGTTTTCGGTACTCAAATGCATTAATCTTACTTCTCCTGAATAAATGAGGATATTGAATAATTCCAATGGTTATTCCATATCTTCATTACATTTTTTTTTTTAGGTAGGCATAACTTCTAGGAGCAAAATAACCTCTGTCTAGCTGCATATATTTTTAGCTGCATCTATTTTTGCCTAAAATTGGATAAGTTGCCGGGTACTGACTTAGCAGCAGGCAGACTTGGACCTCGAAGGCCTTCATTAGAACTTGGCTCTGCCCCTTGTGCTGTGACTCTTTCGATCATTTCTTGGAGTGTCATCAGTTTTGTTTTCTATAAAATAAGGCCATAGGACGGTGATCTCAAAAATCTTTCCAGCCCTAATACTTGATGATCAAAACTTGAAATCGGGAAAACGTTTTTCAAAACTTGGAACACTGGGTTCCATTCTTTGTGAATTCACTGTGGAAGTTTCATAGGCTCAAAAAATAACCAGCAGTTCATTACTGTGCTTGGGCCCTTCTTCTGCATATATTTAGATATTCCCCCAGGAACAATGTAAAGAGTGAGGCAAGGGTTAGAGGCATGGTTCAAAGGCGTCATCCCATAAAAGTCTGACAAGCATGTAAAATGTTTAAGTTGGAAACCTGTTCCTTACTTCCTTTGCATTTTAACATTCTGCTTGGGCTGACTTCCTAATTACGACTCTCTTCTCCACTGTCTTTTTAATTCATGCACTGGTTAGTGATGTACAGCCCTAGTCAGAATCTACCTTATGACTGTTTTATCAATTTTCTAGTGAAGAATTTCACAAAATGGTCTCCATAGAACACAAATTCCACAATATACTAGTAGAGTTTTGAGAACGTTTCATGGTTACGTAAATTTAAGAAAACATTAGATTAAACCGATAAACGGGTAAACTGAAGGTCCTCATATTTTGGTGTGCTGATGCAGTGAGAATTCTAAGAGGAAGATACGGTACACACAGCTCCTTAAATGTAGTTAGGCAGGAAACCCTCTCCTTTCTTAAAGATTTATTGTTTTTGACAGACAGAGAGGACAGAGAGAAAGGGGAGGGCCCAGAGCAATCTCCATGGTTGTACATCATCTGTTTTCCACATGGTTTTGTTCCACACAGGTGGGCGGGGGTGTGCAGGGCAGGATCTGGGCTGGGGGCCTCCCGCATGGGAGGTGCGCCCCCTCAAGCCAGGGACCAAACAGGGGGGGCAGGGGGTGAGAACCAAACTGGGGGCCTCCCACATGGGAAGCACACCCAGTTCAGCATATGGGTCTGCACAGGCTGGGGCCAGGATTCAATCCTCAGTCCCTGGGGCTGCAAAGTGAGCACTTAACCCTCTGAGCCATCTTGGCTTCCCCAAGAAACTGCTTTTAAATGCCAGGATAGTCTTTATATTTTATAATAAATTATGACATTCATGGATATCATGTCAAGGAGTCAAAAAATATTTGTATATTATGCATAATAGTTCATTAGTAATGTGCGTTACAATAATAAACCTTTAGGCATTTTGTCAAGGAAAAACAGGACAAGGTTGCATTTGGGATATAGAACTATAGGTAATGAAGAGGATGAAGTAATCATCAGGCAATCTTCCTCCCTGGTTCTGGGAACAGAATTTAGTCTTTGGGTTCCTGGTAACTCTACCCCCCTTCCTCCACCCTAGCGGGAGAAAAATCCCACCACATTAGGTGCATTTCATTCCCTTTCAACTGGTGATCAGCTAGTCAACTTATGGTCTAGAAGTAATTTTACAATCTTTAAAATACTAACCAAAAATAAATTTGTTATGGCCATAAATTTTACCATATAAATACATAATTCTAAGCAGAAATATCTTGAAAAATCACAATAAACGAAAGCAATGTCAACCACCAGTTCACTGCATGACTAGGTACAATCTCCATTGCTCAGGAATCATGAATCCTGGAAAAGACGGTTAATTCCCTGTAAGACAAGCGGCTCAACTCCATGATTCTATGAGAAGTCATAAATGTAGAAGTGGAGTTGGCCTCATTGCAAGGTCTCAACTTACCTCGTTTCCACCTCCTCCATATCCCAGTCATCATAGAGCTCATGTTTGTGACTGCTAAATCAGTTGCCTATCAATACAGAGTCCCTTTGGCTCCCACGTCTATGTGGCTGGAAATTTCTTCAAACTCAGGGTGTCTCTGAGGCCTCAAATGTGTTTACAACCAGGTAAAAATGCTCACCACTCAAGGGTCTCTCGGCAGAGAAGCATGAGTTCACATTTGGAGTGAATGGCACAGGAAACTGCTTTTCAGAACCTGATTCTGTACTCATGTATGTAAAGATTTTAGAAATGAATGAAACCATCATTCTGGATTAATATATGGTACCAATGTACTCATTAGCATAAGCATTTAACTGCTACATTTTCCTAAATTACTCCTATTTTGCCTAGCAACGGTCATAGTCAGGTACCAGGTACTTTTTTAAATTTGCCCAGACTACATGAGGTAAGTGATTCCCCAACCAAAATGGATCCTGTTTTGTTGAGCACCTCAGAAAAATCTGGAAAATGAATCAAACAAATTAAAGTTGAAAAATATATTAAAGGATAAAGACAATATTTTTGTTTTATCTTCTCTAATTTTTCTCCCCCCATTTTTTTTTTTTTTTTTTAAGGTATGAAGACCTTTTAGTGGAATGATTAGATCAGATTTGTTGGAAGGTTTGGAAATCTTCATGCATCTGAAGAAGTCATTAAATGAATCAAGGTTTCTAGAAATTTATGTTTGCTGTTAACTCACATAAACGGAGATCCAAAATCATCATTAAATCTCAACAGTGAGTCAGAGAAATCAAACTTCTAGTTTGGAAATAATAACAATTTAATGGACAAACAGAACACCACAGGGAATAAAATATTGAAGCATTGTCTTTTTTCATTCAATAGCACAAAGAGTTTTTTGTTGTCATACATGTGAAGTCTTGACAACTAACTCAACTTACTAGAAACTAAAAAAAAAAAAAGATCATCACAATCCACAGAGAGATACAAGGTTAAAACTGCAGACATTATACAAATAAGCAAAATGCATAGTCCCCATGTCCAGAGCTTTCTTGAAATCTCATATAACTCACCAACTTATTGCTGTTACATTTCTAACATCAAGTTTAATATCATTTTTATTCAGACAAATGAGCATGTAAGAAAAAACCTTATAAATATATAAATCCAAACCACAAAACATCTCCTAACCATTGTATTTACTGTAAGTACAAATAGATTTTTGGAAATTGCATTCACAATGCTATCTAAACTAGATTTTATGAAATCATAAATGTATGTAGCTGTATTTGGGGATTAAATTCATTGGACCACAATCCACATATACTTCCCTATCATACTCACCTTGGGCATACATGTTCTCCAAGTTAATGGTTATACAATTAAAATCAAACTACTATTCTAGAAATGTGTCCATTTTTCCTGAATAAGGAGATTGAAGCTGGCCCGCTGTAACTATATCACACAACAAATGTTTCATCACAAACGAGTTGAAGTAGTCTTAGTAATGCCCCTTTCTAAGAAGAGTTATAAATATTTTAATGTTCTTCATTAGTAATGAGTTTTAGAGACTAAAAAGCTTTCTGTTCCTCAGTTTCTGTGGACTTTCTATTCCCTTAAAACTAAAAATATGCTAAACAATTTTTCATAAATATATACATTCAACTGCCCCTACATCATGAAAAGAACATCATTAACTCAAGTCACAGAGCTTATACTTTTATTTGAAATAAATTGGGTAAGAACTTGAACCCCTTGTAAGGACTTAAAAACAACAGGGATAACAACCCAGGAAATTGCACTCTGCCGCCTGCACTTCTTCCTTGGGGGCTCTTTTCAAGCAGTTGCATCAGCTCCGTGTGTTTCTTACCCACCGTTTTCCTTGGCCCACGGCCCCACAGTCTTGCCCATAAACCTAAGCCATTATAGTTTGGTGGACAGTAGTGTACAGCAAAATATTTCTTTTCTCAGCCCAGCAAACTTTGAGCCAGAACATCTCATCATTGTTTCTGGATGTCCACTGTCACAATTTACCCCCAAATTGTTAGAGGATTAAGTTAAATAAGTCCACAAAAGAATTTCAAATATAATGGGGGTGAGGGGGGCGGGAGGGAGAGAAAACAAAACAAAATCCTTATAAACTGATAGCAACTCATTTAAATGGAACCTCATTCAGGATAAGGGGTGGGGCTAATGAAACAACATGTTTTAAAAATAAAATAAAATAAAATGTGTTAAGGAAAGACACAAATGAAGGTTTCCGTGGATAGTAACAGCTCCATGAGAATTTCAGAGATGGAAGAGAGAGGAAAATAAATATGGGGAAAGGGTGTGTTTCAAACACAAGTGGCTGTATTCTGTCACGAAGTTTCACTTTGACACAAACGGCTTGATGTTGTTCATTCTCTTCAGCAATGTGGCAAAACAGATATGTAAGTGAAGCCACGCAAGAGCATGAGGTGGCACTTCCTGGCGGCCAGGGAGCATGTGCAAAGGGAGAAGCACTTCAACTGGAGTAGCAGCCCATGGAGAGCAGCCTTAACGTAAGAGAGGAAACAGCTGCAGAGGATGCGGTGGAACTCCAACAGCGATGGGGGAGAGAACGCTTTTCAAACGGCCGTGTCTTGGAACTGCTCTCTGCTGGTGTCCACCGTCCATCGTAGATGATCGATGGTGATGAGAAGAGGAATCAGTTCCTTTTTTACCTTCTCCACAGACTGCTGCAGCCTACCCCTCCTACCACCACTGTCTGTCCTGCAGGGCCGAGTGAAATCCTTAGCTTACAGGTTTTTGCTTCTTTGCTAACACCTAAATAGAGATGAACCTTTGTGCTTCCAACATACAGGAAAACCAACTGTGTCAACATTTGATAGAAAACGGACCTCAGACATATGACCAATGGCTTTGTTAATGTCATCACCGCTACTCATAGAGAACAGGAAGGAGGAGAAACAATAAATTACCTAACTCGAGACATGGCAATGTGTGTCAAATTTCTTAGTGTGCCTATCGATTAAGAGGGTGCCATACAGTCTAGAAATTCATGACACATGCACTGGCAAAAACCATACACCATCAGAATAACAAGGCTGGACGGGACGAGGCTGACAAAGATGACCCCGAGGGTGACCTTCTTAGAGACCAGCAAGTAGATCCCTAAGGGTAAGGAGCTGAAGTACAGCAAACCTAGCAACCAAACCAACACGCGGACAGATGTCTGAAACAGCAGGGAGGTGCAGTTCCACACGGTCCAGTTGTGCGACACAGTGGTAACAGAGTCGAAACTGGCAGGCCTGTAAAATTCGACCACAGGAGTGGAGCTCAGCGACGGGGAGCTCTCTCGTTGCACCTCCATGATGGTGATCACCAGACAGTTGGAGGAAGTGTGAGAAGGACTGACCAGAGAGGCCAGCCTCTTGGGGGTCAGCAGCAGCTCGGTGGGGTTTTCTGGCGGGCACTTCTTGCCTTTGCCTCCACAAGTCAAGTTCACGAGGATGTTGTTGTCATCGGGCAGGCTACTCACTTCGTCGTCTGGCAGGCACGTCTCAAATCGGCAGAAAGGGCAGACGATGACACCCTGGGTGGAGTCCCCAAAGCCGATGATCTTGTAGAGGCATTTGGCACAGACCCGGTGACAACACTCCAGCACTTTGGGCTTCCTCTGCTTCAGATTGTATCGGTTATAGCAAATCTTACACTCCAGCTCATCAGGCACCTGAGACTCGGCCGCGTCTTCCAGCGGTTGACTAGCCATCTTGAATTATGTCGGCGACCTTTGGCCAGATGTGTCCCGCTGAAGAACAACTTCGATTACGGTGTCCCTCTGCACCTCACATCATCCAACTCAGGCAGAGGTGCAAAAAGGCAGGCGAAGTAGTGACAGAAACCAGGACTCTTCCCAGCATTCTCAGCTTCTGCGTCTAACTCTCTGTCTCAAATGCATATTTAAAAAGGCTGAATGGGTCTGCAAAGGCAAAAAGAGATTCGAATGTAGTGAAGAGTTCTAATGAAAAGCACTTTATGGAAAGGTTAACCCCCCTTCCATCTTCTCACATAATCCTGCTTCCAGGACAGGATGGCTGAAGGTTGATTTCATGTGCTCATGTTAGTTCTCAATTATTAGGTTAGTTCTAATGGAAGAGAGAAGCAATATGGGATATCTCCAAATACATTTTATTTTACTCTCATACACGTGATTTTTTGGTAGATGATACGTCTTAAATTATATTTGGCTTGGAAAAATCTCAAAATGTGTCTGACACAGGCAATAGTTTACTGCTTACTAGAGGGTAACAGGGAAGGGGTTGGGGGTGGGGAGGGTCAAATATATGGTGATGGAAAGAGAACTGACTCAGGGTGGGGAACACAAGGCAACACACAGATGATGTATTATAGAATTGTACGTTTGAAACCCATATAATTTTACCAACCAATGTCACCCAAGCAAATAATTTTGGAAAATGTGTTTGAATGTCTGAGCACACCCACAAGCAATCATAGTGGAAGGCTGCCTGCCATAATAGTCCTGAGAAGCGGAGTGCAACTGTGCTAGAATTTAAAATTTTCCTACAGCTCATACTGCCTGAACAGAGAGAAGGCAGTGAGTAGCTAAACTTGGATAATTTCTGAAATCATGAATAATTGGTTAATGAATACATATCACCTTCCTTTTTATTCATGACTTTAATTCTTAACTGACTTCATATAAGACAAGAATGTATGATATAATAGAAATCGGTGGCAAGATATTCTTGGTGGGAAAAGTAAGTCAATCAATAAATAGAATCTCTGACATGGCCAGAAAATGTAGGTAGGATTAAAAAAATAATAATAAAGTTTGCTGTGTATGAATGAATGTTACAAAATTGCTGCCTTAAGCCCACTTCTAGGTCTTCACTCTTACATAGAGAAAAAGGATATACAAATACCAACTCTCCTATCCCTTTTCCTTCCACGTGCCCTAAATACTTCCTTCACTCCTGATCCCGATCCTGTTCAGAAAACGTGTGCCCACATCATTGCAAAACATGACTTTATCTTGCCCACAACTCTACAAAGCTGGCTTATTTATTCTCCTGTGGGATGAACATCTCCAGGATGATAGTCGGGGAACAAGAAGGTGTCTTATTGCTGTCACCCAGACCCAGTCTTAGCTGCCTTCACAGAATGGTCCCCAGTCCTGGGCATGCCATTGGTGACCCACTTACTACCATTCAGCTCCCATTCATTCATCCCTCCTGGTAGCCACAGACAAACCAAGGCCCATCAAAGTGAACATGTTATAGTCTCTTTGCAGCTTCATGCCCACTCAATCTTAATGTCCCATAGAGTCTAGGCATACTGACACTGACGGTAATGGCAGAATTCAAAGCAGTGATTGCTTCCATTGCCATCAAAAGGACAGATGTATGTGAAGCTGTGTAAAAAAGGAAAAGTGTGTAAACATATACATAAAGAGGAAAACAGAGAGGAAAATAGTTAGTGACGGTGAATATGCAAAACTGCATCTAAAAGCATAGAGAGCAAGAGCACACATATAGAAACACCAACAAAAGGCTTGTGTGTAATGAAACTAGACACCTATCTTAATGCTACTCACAAAAATTAACTTGAAATGGATTAAAGACTCAAATGTAAGACTGAAAGCCACAAAACTCCTAGAAAAAAATATAACAAAAAAGTTCCTTGGGGAAGCCGGGATGGCACAGTGGGTTGAGTGCTCGCTTTGCAGCGCCGGGGACCAGGGATCGAATCCCAGCCCTGGCCAGTGCGGACCCATATGCTGAACTGGGAGCTCCCCCAGTTCAGTTCTCTCTCTGTCTCTGTCTCTGTATCTCTCTCTCTCTCTCTGTCAAAAACAATAAAATAAATAAATAAATAAATAAAATTCAACCATTTAAAAAAAAAAAAAAAGTTCTTTGATGTGGTCCTTGGTAATGATTTTTGGATATGACATCTAAATAACAAAACCAAAAATAAACAAGTGGGACTGCATCAAACTAAAAAGCTTCTGAACAGCTAGGGAAATGATCAGCAAAATAAAAAGATAACCTATGGGATGGGAAGAAATATTTGCAAACCATACATATGATCAGGAGTTAATATCCAAAATATATAAAGAACTCATACAACTGAATTACACAAATACTCAAATAATCCAATTTTTAAATGGGCCAAGAACCTGAATAGCCATTTCTCCACAGAAGTTATATAAATAATCAGCAGGTAAATGAAAAGGTGCTCAACATCACTAATCATCAGGGAAATGCAAATCAAAACCATAATATTATCACCTCACAAATGCTAGAGTGGCTATTATCAAAAAGACAAGAAATGACAAGTGTTGTTGAGGATGTGGAGAAAAGGAATCCCTTGTGCATGATTGGTGGGAATGCAAATGGTGCAGCCACTATGGAAAACAGTATGGAGGTTCCTCAAAAAATTAAAAATAGAATGACTATATGACCCAGCAATCCCACTTCTGGATATATATCCAAAGAAAATGAAAACACAATATCAATGAGGTATCTGTACCCCAAGGTTCAGCATTATTTACAATAACCAAGACATGGAAACAAATTAAGGGTCTATCAATGGAAGAATAGATAAAGAAGTTGTGACAAATATACAGACACACACACACACAATGGAATGTTATTCAGCCATAAAATGGATATCCTGCCATTTGCAAAAACATGGATGGACCCTGAAGGCATTACACTAAAGTGAAATGAGCAAGTACTATTTGATCTCATATGTGAAATCTCAAAAAAATACACATAGAAAAAATAATCTAGAGATTAGATTTCTGGTTACCAGAGATAGAGGGTGGAGGGAGTGGGAATTGGATGAAGGTGGTCAAAAACCACAAATTTCCCATCATAAGATTAGCAAGTACCAGGGATGTAACGTACAACATGATGACTATAGCTAACACTGCTCCATGGTATATTTGAAAGTTGAGAATAAATCCTACAAGTTTTTGTCACAAGAAAAAAACAAAAAACATTTCTTTTCCTTTTTTTTGTTATCTATATGGGATGTTAAGTAAACTTATCATGGTAATCACAACACATGTAAGTCAAGTCATTACACTGTACACCTTAAATTTCCATAGTGCTATATGTCAATTCTATCTCAATCAAACTGGAAAAAAAAGAAAATTAAAAAAGGCTATGTGTATGTGAGAACATATTATATTGTCAGCATTTCATAATCAACTGGTCATATTAATACTTTCTGTACCAAGCTTCTAACCATTAGAAGAGTAGAAGGAACATTCTATATGGGGCCTGCCACAATCCTAGTTTACAATTCAGTGAACATAAATTATCTGCTTTAGCCTTAGACAATATTGAATTAATATTTGAAACAAAGCTTTCCTTTTTCACAGAAACACTCTGTCAGACCTTTGACTATGTTAAGATATAATGTGACGTGATGATAATGTTCATATTTGTAAAAATTCATGCACGGGGCTTCTTGGTAAAGCACGAAGAAAATACTATTAATAAATGTTCAATCAAAAAGGTACCTACTTTGCTTCTAAGGCCAATTCTTGCGAATCCACTCCCCCACCTTGGAATCCGTCAAGTCCTGCCTCTGAGAGCCACACAGCTGCGCAGGAGAGGCTGACAGAGTTGAGCTCCGGTGGCATCGCTGGTAATGCAGCCAGTGCGAGTGTTTCTTCCTGGAATAGCATAAAACAGCACAGTGATTGTTTCTCTTGGGAAGTTGGGATATTAATGGCTAGACTTCTCAATAAATATGAGGGCTGTCCAGAAAAACATCCAGCCATCGTCAATATAATGAGAACGGGTCCGTGGCTGGATACTCTCTGGACAGCCCTCATACTTCCTCTGTCTCATGATGACCCTAAGGTTCCCCCAAGGCACTCAAGTGATAACCTGAAATTTGTAACATTATAAGGTTACAATTCCTTGGAGTTTGTTTTTGGTCCTTTAACAGATGTGCATTCCAGCCCGTTCCTGCCCTGCCTACACTCCATCACTGTGGACAACAAGGTTCATGTTGAGTGAAAGAAGCCAAGCCCTAAAGGGCACATATGGTATGATTCCATTTCGAGAAAGCTCAAAACACAGGCAAAGCTAAGCAGCAGTAGGCACGCTGGTTCAGGTGGTAAGACTGAAAAGAAAAGCCAGGAAGTGATTCGTATAAAAGTCAGGACACCAGGTGCCTTTGAGGGAACTGAGTGTAGTGGGGATGGCAGGGTCTGGGCTGCTGGGAGGCTGACAATGTTCTTTCTTGACCTGGGTAATACTGACTCTAGTGCTCACTTTGTGATACACTGGCTAGGGACGTCCAACCATCTGGCTGCTCGGGGCCAGGTTGGAAGAAAAGCTGTCTTGGGACACACATAAAATACGCTCACACTAACAGTAGCAGAAGAGCTAAAAATAATTTGAAAAAAAAAAAAATCTCGTAATGTTTTAAGAAAGGTTACAAGCTTGTACTAGGAGGCGTTCAAAGCCGTTCCGGGCCGTATGTGTCCCGCGGGCCGCGGGTTGGACAAGCTTGTGCTACACTATCAGGCAGTGCTTTTTCCAGTGCATTTACCTTCCACAGTAAAAACAAAAAGATCTGTGGCTCAATCCTGTAATAGTCCAGATTGGTCTGTCCAGGGGTCAACTTAGCATTTTGGGTCAGCTTATCATTTTTCTCCTCCATGATCTGTAAGCTCGTTAATTTGTTTTCACAAAAGTTGAAATGTCCGGCCTTTAGACATCACCTAAACACCCAGGCATTACTATAAGCTAGTATTAAAATGGATGCAATCTTTACGATAAGCAAGTCTGGAGCATGCCTTGATGAGAACTACTGTTACAAGTATGTCTCACCAAGTACAGGGGAAAGAACCTGCCTTAAAAATAAATACGTGTAATTATGTGAGGTGATGAACGTGTTAACTAATCTTATGGTGGTAATCCTTTCACAGTACATACTTGCATCAAATCATCATGTTGTAAACCTTAAACTTACATAATGTTATATGCTAATTGTATCAATAAATCTGGGAAAAAATAAATACAGAAGGTTTTCTTTGGGGATGCTGGGATAGCTCAGTGGTTGAGCACTTGCCTCACAATTGCGAGGTCCGGGGTTTGATTCCCAGCCCCGGCCTGTGCAAATCCATATGCTGAACTGCAGTGTAACTGGTACCCACCCAGGTGGCTCTTTGGCAAAGGTTCGTGCCTCCAGAGTGGGAGGCCCTCAGTTTGCTTCCCACCCTACGTGGCCCCACATCCTCCTGTGTGGCATGAAACCATGTCACAACTAATGATGTGCAACTATGAAGACTGCTCTATCTCACCTTTTCTCTGTCTCACCGTTTCTCAAATAATAAAATAAATCTTAAAAAAAAAAAAAGATTTTATTTTCCTAGAAAAACATATCATATATTCAGTATATGAAACGAATATTCCTTATTAATCACTTAAGTCTTTAATCCTTTTATAAATCATCCGGGGTCAGACTATACAAAGAGATAATCACTTACTCTAATTCTCATGAATCAACTTAAGCTCTTGGACAAATGACGATTCTCACTGCCCTAAATGTACACTGCTTACTATGTGACTGAAATCCACTTCCTATACGACTCGGTTCCTTGGATACTGACGATGCACACTTGGCTTATACAGTGTGTTGAAGCAAAGTACCTTCAGTAGACATCTGTTGTTTTGTCTACCTAGAATCTATTATTGTCCTTTAGACCACACTGCTCCCTTCCCACTGCCACTGCTTCTTTGGGGAAGTTCCCCACTCACCAAAAGCGGGTGACTGTGGTGGTGTGCCCAATCACACTACTGTGCCTCCCTCTTGCTGAAACTGCGGATTTGTGACCCAGGCCTGGCTAATCACAGTGCTCCGTGATCCGCCTGCTCACAGCCAACCGTCCACGTGGGTGTGTGACCCAAGCCGGGCCTGTCAGCGCTCTTTCCTAGGACTTTTTGTTGTTATTGTTTTAATTTGAAGCTACAGGAAGAGAGAATATGCCAGAAGCCAGGGAAGGGAGCTCAGAGCCAGGGGGAAAGAGGTGTACAAGGAACTGCCATGCCATCCAGAGGAAGAGTAGAGAGAATAAAGCCAACACTAAGGAGAAGGGGAGGGAAGCAGGAGGCAGAGACACAGGCAGCGGCACTTGGGCCTGGGGAGCATTAAACTGGGTTTCTGGATCTAATTGCCTGTGGAGGCTCCCCTGACCCATAAATCCCCTTTATTGCTTGTGCTAGTTTTTTCCTTGCTGCTACGACATGAAGAGTCATGATACAATTACCATTTGTCTTTGTCTGAGATGATACTGTGTTTTTAGGTCTGGGTTCCTACTTAGTACAATGCTCCAGAAATTATAAATAAATAACTGAATAAAACAACCCAGAGCCAGTAGGAACTCTTCACTTCTAAATTGTCATTTGTACATGTATGTGTGCACATGCATGCACCCATGCATATACAAATTTACATATGTAAATATATCGAAGTTGTCATACTTATTGTTGTTTATGAGTAGCGGTTTCTCTGTGTAGGTCCTCTTTTGTTTGATTAATTTCTCCTCCCCACTTTCCTCCATCTCTATCAGCCTGTAATCCTCATTAACTACCTGGCATATTTTCTCCCATATATATTTCCACATACATATATTCACCCATGTACATATAATTGTAAAGACACACATAAGCACACTTTTTTCCAATCTTTTTTTCTAACTACTACATTATACCCAGCTTTTGGCATCTTGCTTTTCCTGCTCAGTAACGGCTCATGAAAATCTCTCAATTCAACCGACAGAGCCCCAAGTTCCTTTCTAAACAGCTGCAAAGTATTTCACCGTTTGGATTTATTGTTATGGAACCAACCATTCCTTTCCTGGGAAGCATTCATTTATCTCCATTTCTCCCCCAAAACATTACTGCAGAACACAGCCTTGTAATATATATCCTTACATACAGGTGTTAGTCACACAATATAATGTACAGAACAGGGAATAGTCAATGGTATCGCTAATAGCTCCATGTGGGGTCAGATGGGTAGTAGACCTGTTGCAGTTACCACTTTGTGAGGTATATAAATGTCTAGTCATTATGTTGTTTTGTACACCTGAAATTAATAATAAAAAAATCAATCAATCAATAAAAAAGTTTTTAAAGGAAACAAGCAGTGAAATTCCTGGGCCATTACAGATATGACTTCTAACCCACGCAGCCAGATAGTTTTCCAAAGGCTGCCAGACACATGCAACCAGTAAAAGGAGTGCTCTTTTTCCCTGACCACTGAGCTCCTAATTCAAGTCTAGGGAAGGATCATCATCTCCTTCAACTCATTTACCGAAATGTTTGATTGGAAAATCACGCACTTCGTCCATAGGAAGCCTTTTGTGTGACGCTTCATGTCCCTTATGTGCCTTACTATTTTGGTCGGGTTGTTGCCTGTCTATTGTGTTAACCGTGTGTCCTAGCGGTCCTTGCAGGCTGTCTTCTCTTCGGTGGTGGTGCCATTACTTCTTGTTGTCTTACCACTGGGGATAAGTGACTGCAGTTCTGCGAGTGGTGGGAGCACAGTGGTCTCTAGTGCCGTGATGCTCCACTCTCCTCCCACTCTCCCAGCCTCCGAGACAGTGAGGACTCACCCCAAGAATTCATCTTCTCCTTGGTCTCCTATGGGATGGACACACACACACACTCATGCACACTCATGCACATACAATGGGGTGAGGGCGATTTTCAATTTTTCTCCCAGGAGTCCCCCAACCTCTATAGATCAAGCTCTTTCTAGTATCCAATGCATTCCGGTCTGCCCCCGGGACTCATGAAATGCCAGTCCCAGAGCCAGCCCAGCCCAGGGACGCGGATGGCCCCAGCTGGTCCGCAGAGCTGCAGCTCCCCCTGCACACAGGTTCTGTCGGCTCCAGGAGTGGTTTCCGTCAGCAGAGGCCGACAGCAGAACAGACTGGCAGGGCACTGAGCCACGTACCAGAATCCTTGCCAACTGTAATTCCTGGATCTTTTTTTCCCCAAGTATTTACCCAAATGGAAAATGTGGGAATTTGTGATAAAAGTTTAATTGGAGGGAGAATACTGGCAGTGTTAATCAGGTTTGGTGACCCTTACAAAAAGTTATGTATCAAACTGATATTCATCCCTAAGTTCAAAACTATTTCTAAAATTCATTGTTTTAATTCTCCTTTCTGTACAATCCTTTGTTTTCCTTCTTTTATAACAAACTGACCCCCAAAATCCATAAAGTTGACACATAAGGAAGGGTACAAGAATCTCTTTACTTCTTCCTTGGCTATCCTCCCTAAATAACACCTTTCAAGTTCTACATTTTAATTCAGAGCTGTACTAGCTTGCACCAGTTATATATATTTGTAAAAAGCCAGAATTATTCATATTTTTCTATTTAAAAAACATTCATATGTACTTTGAAAAACATAGGCTGTTTTGAGTCTGTGATATTTGCGTCTTAGGCTGTTTTGGGTCTTCGACCCAGCTTTTCACGACAAATCTATTCTATTTCAATTTTTTTTGTTTGTTTTGTTTTTCATTTGTTTGTTTGCTTTTTATTATCAGGCAATGTAGTTTATTATTTCACAAAAAAGTTAGGGACCAGGGCCACGGTGCTGTTAAACACCTCCCTCCCCACCCAGCCACTCCTACCCTGCTATAAAAACAGAACACAACACAGCAAAATACCACAGTTTGTGCTGAGACTTCCATTTTAAATTGGTGGGCCATTTTACCTAACTGTCCTTTGCCCTTCCCCTCGCATGTGTAGGAGACTGTCTGCAAAGGACTACAAGAAGGCTCCACAGTCCTGCACAGCCTCTGATACGGGACTCTCCGTCCCATCCACTAGCAGAGCAACCTGCTTCCCCACCCCTTACATCGAGACTGGCCGTGCAACTTGTGTTGACTAATGAAATACAGATGAAGTGACTCTGAGCATCCTGAACCCTCACTTCAGGGTGCCTTTCAGCTTCAGCTCCTGCCTTCTTGGAACCTGTGTGAAGAAGTCCAGGCAAGTCTGAAGGTGAGAAGTGAGATCTGGGGCAGGAGCGAGAAGCCCAGACACACGCCAGTCATGTGAGTGAGACCATCACAGACCAACCAGCCTCGGTTTGAACCACCCAGTGATTACAGCCACTTGCATGAGTGATCCCCAGAGAGACCAGCAAAAGAATCATCCCCACTGAGCCCAGCAGACAATGCTGATCCACAGAATCATGAGCAAATAAAATGGCTGTTGTTTCAGCCACTATGTCTGGAGGTGGCTTGCTTTGTAGCAATAGATAACCAACACATCAGGTTAAATTATCCCTTTCCAAACTAATTGCTTTCCAAAGCTCATCTCTGTCCAAAGAAATTATTTTCTCCATTTGTCAATGGCTCTCATTCCTACCTAGAAGACTTTCTTAACTATGTTGAGGCTGCCCAGCCCTGTAGCTCTTGCAATTTTTGTTTGTCTTAGAAAATTCTTAGCTGAAATGCTATTTCTGTATTATAGTCTTCTGTATATAAACTTTTATCATTGCTATCATAAAAATGTCTCTTAATTAAGAGAGCTCTAAATTTTAGAGTTTCTCTAAAATTTTTAAATATGCTGCATAACCTTCACACTAGTGAAGGGCAATATAATTCCCATTTAATAGATGTGTAAATGCCCATAGTAGGTAATCATTTTTTTTCCAAAGTTACATAAAAAAGTCAGGACAAGGAGAATTCAAATACTAAGCTGTCACTGAAATCCTATCTCTCACTTGCTCAGGACTCTAGCTTGTGTATCACTCCACAGCCCATATAAATTAATTCTATACGTCTGAGAGCATGTTTAGTTTCTTCAAAGTATTTCTTACTCGGGTTTCATTTAGCCCGAATCATGCTCACTGAGTCCATCAACCATTTTAATTTGGCATTAATAAGACAAGTTATATTTTCTCTTTATGAAACAGCAACCAATGCCAAGTTCCAATTCTCATTTCCTGGTCTTCCTCCCATTCTGGAAAAATAAACATTGTTAGCCCTGCTCTCTACATGACAGGAGCATATATTTTAAAGGGCTAACAAAAAACTGATAGAAATGAAGGAACTGTCAATCTCATGATCTATGATGGGTCCCGTGTTTAAAGATGGTGCTAAAGAATCGCTTCCATCGTTAATTTCCCTTTTGTGTGCAAAATGAAACATCACTCTTCAAACATTTTCATTTCCTGGTCATCAGTTTTTACGACATCCTAAATTCTTTGACTAATAATTCTATCTCCCAAAATATATGAGAGATTCTGGCAATTGTAGCACCATTCTTCTTTGTGAATAATCAAGGCAGAAAATTAGTTTCTAAGCATGGCTGTTGATAAATGACACACACTTGCTATCACTCTAATGCCAAGTCTTTCACTCACAAAACTCTATGCTCCAAATCTTAGTATTTGTGACATTTGAGTCTCAAATTAAGTTTAAACCATAAAAGTGGCCTGTGCCCGCAAGAAAATCCTGTTTTTCTATGTAGAGATTTGCAAGTTGGCTTCCAGTTAGAGTATGAAAAGCTTACGTTACTGTTAATAATTACTAATCACCAATAATATGCTGGTCTCAGTCCCAACTACCATAGTTCTCCCTTAGGAAACATTAACAATATTTGTACTTTTATATAGTGTGATAGTCTCAAAATTGAGATTTTTGCTATGCCTTTTCATTGAAAACAATCCTTTTGGCTATAACAAAAGGCTCTAACCTAGATAATCCCAAAAGAATAGGCTCAACTGGTCCAAGCACTCAATCTTGAAGGATACAGAGCCAACTCTAAGTGCATTTAACCCAGAACACCAATAACTCCTTGAAGATTAAACCTCTAACTTTAGCACTCCTCCAAGACCAAGCAACTTAATTTGATGGGGACTCATAATCTATTTATTAGAATACAGCCAAATTAATGATCTAGAACTCCAGGCTATTCACTTTGGATGAGAAGCCACTTTTTATACATAAGGAGGAGGAATCGAACATGAGTTGTTTGCCAGCAGTTTGAAAGCAATCGATGTCCAGCAACGAGCGAGGAAATACAAGTACCGCTCACCCTCTGTTCAGTTATCCACATCTGCAACCCTAGGACCCTGGACTGCAGCCAGGAGCATGAACATAACTTGCAGGCAGTCAGAAATGGAGGCACGCAGGACCTGGAATCAGGAGACCTAGATGTGGGGCCTGGCTTGGACATTGATGGTTATGTGACCTTGGACTAAGAAATTACACCTGCCTCACAAGGTTGTTGTGAGGATTCAAATGCAATCATAGGTATAACTATTTTGCACAAATCAGCACTATAAGGATGCTATTAGAAACTTAGAAATAAAGTACTCACTGCTATTTTTAAAGTACTTCAACATTCTTTTTGTTTGTTTGTTTTCAACAGAAAGAAATAGAAAGAGACAGAGAGAAGGTGGAGAGCCCAGAGCAGTCTCCATAGTCATACATTAGTTTTCGATATAGTTTTGTTCCACAGGTGGGCGCAGGGCTAAGCAGGTCAGGAACCAGGCCCGGGGCCTCCCGCGTGGGAGGCATGCCCCCAAGAGCTGGGGTCCTCCTACATGGGAAGCATGCCTGGGGCAGGAGCGGAACCAGAGGACTCAGACATGGGAAGCTCGCCCCAGTGAGAACTGAATTGGGGGCACCCCCCACCCCCCAGCTCAGCATATGGGCCAACCTGCTGAACCATCCCGACATCCCCAGTACTTCAACATTCTAAACTGGTACTACTAGATACAAGAATACTTGAACACAGTATCAAAAGCTACACAGGTTTTCTATCCATAGGTAGAGCACAGACCCAGTGAAGCATAATCTACCAATCTTGCAAATAGTTGTAATCTCCACTCCCTGATGAGTTGAAAGGAAATTTTCATTATTTCTTTCTTGCTTGTTTTTTGGTTGTTCTATCTTGATGGGGCACTAACAGATACTGTATGTCTTGTAAGTTTAGATGGTTTGCTTGGTACCTTACTCTTTACTAATAAGAGGCAAAGATATAATTTAAGAAGATCAAGGATTATTAGAAATAGAGACTGAAAATTACATTATCGAAAGTTACTGAGTCCTTTCTCCTTAGAAAAAATCTCTTTGCTAGTCATTCATTCCTCCAAAATTTCCCTTGCTCAAAGTTTAATGAAAGTCTCAATAACCATGTCAAGAAAAAATAAAATGTCAAAAGAAATTAACATAGGTGCTTTGCACCATGTCTACAATTTCAAACTTAGGTAGAGAAGTAGGTTAATTATTTTGATGCCGATTTCATGAAGTAAAACTAACCCTACACACACACACACACACATTTCCTCTTCTTCTAAACCAACGTAACTATCGTTTTTTGTTTTGTTTTGTTTTTTTGGAGACAGAGGTAACACGCCTTCTTGGTCAAAAAATAGAGGCTTATACACCTGAAGCCATGAATGAAGATCACAGATTCTTAATATATTTTTATCAGTATATTAGTAATTGATAGGCAAGTCAACTTCAACTGCTATAGAAACTCACTTAAAAGAGCAAGAGTTGGATTTTAATTCTTGATAGACAGACTCACAATGTAGCCTTCTTTTGACACTCTTTCATTTAACCATTCAACAGGTATTTACTTACTGCCTCTTATGTGTCAGGCTACGTGCTAGACGCTGGGCATGCAAAGATAAATCAGATGAGATTTCTGAAGGCCGAAGCTGATTTTAAAGGTAAGTGGATCCTTTTCTTCCCCCACCTTGTTTCACTTCGCAAAGACATTCTAACCAATGACCACACAGTCTTTCTGAAATCCTCCTTCCACATCACTTCTGTGAGGTCACACTTTGCCAGGTTTGTTCCTGACCATTCTTTCTCAGTGGTCTCTTGCCGGCTCCTCTTCTATCAACTCTCTGCATGTTGAAACACTCCAGCGCTTGATCTGGAGCCATGTTCCTTCTCTGCTTGCACTCTCCTTTGGGTTATCTCATTTAGTGCAACAGCCTTAAATGCCACCTGACAACTTCCCTAATTGTGTGTGTGCAGCTCATACCATTCCTCTCAATTGCAGACTGCCTACTGAGCAACTCCACTTGTATTCTTACAAACATTTCAAATTTAACTTAAATCTAAGACCAGTCTTCATCCTAACCTCTAACCCCAACCCAACATAGTTTCCCCATCATAATAAACAGCACTACCATTTTCTCTGTTTTTCAGGTCAAAAAGTAGGGGTCATCTTTGATTCTAGACTGTATCTCACTCCACATTCATTCCATTGGCAAGTCAATTCTACCTCCAAAGAATGTTTCCAATCTTCCAACTTCAGCCAAATTGTGACCCTGTCCATTAAAAAACTGCCTCCTAACTGATCTTTCTTCTAAACGGGCCTCACTACACACTATTTTCTTTGCAACAGCCAAAACTGAACTTCTAAAAATGTAAATTAGATGCTCTGTTGTCTGTTCAATAGTTTACACGTAGATATTGAAATCCAAATTCCATAGAGCAAGGTGCTGTATACTCTGGCTCCTGCCATCCCAGTCTCATCGTAAACCACTGTCTGTGTCACCTTCCAGTCACAGAGGCCTTTATTAAGTTTCATAAACAGTACACTTGTACCTCTTTCAGGCTGTTTCCTCAATGTGAAATTCCCCACTGAGCTCCTTCCTCCTCAAAGACCTCAACTTCAATATGAAGTCCTCAAGGCGGGAAGCCGGGATGGCTCAGCGGGTTAAGCTCTCACTTTGCAGCTCCAGGGACCAAGGATCTAATCCCAGCCCTGGCCTGTGTGAACCCATATGCTGAACGGGGGTGTGCTTCCCATGCATGAAGCCCCCAGTTCAGTTCTCGTTCCCCGGTTCAGCCCCTGAATCGAGGGGTCGTGCTTCCCATGCAGGAGGCCCCCCAGCCAAGTTCCTGCCCTGCGTGGCCCTCGCCCACCCATGTGGAATAAAATCATGTAGAAAACTGATGATGTACAACTATGGAGATTGCTCTGGGCTTTCCCCCTTTTCTCTGTCTCTGTCTCTCTGTCAAAAACAATAAAATAAATCTTTAAAAAAAAAATAAAGTCCTCAAGGAGCGCCTCCTTAATTACCTTGTTTTGAAAATCTGTGACCTTTTATTTTCTATTACCATGTTTTCTTTCTTCAACAAACTTCCATCAGCCCAGTTTAATTAGTTTGCTCTCAATTTCCAATACTAGGATATAAATCCTAAGAACACAAGAGCCATTGAGATGTTGTTTACCACAGTAGCACAAGCACCTATTTATAAGCCCCTACTTACCCCATAAATAGCCATGAAATCTGTGCCATATAAATAACAACACTGAACAGTCCTCAAGATTCCTCCTATCTCCACCAATCTCTGATGGTACACCACACCCTTCTAAGTATGTTAAAGTCAGCACTTGGCCTTGATAAATATTCTTGAATACTATACATTTTTAATCTAGATTTTTAAATTATAAATCTAATACCCCATAGTTTCCATCAAGAAATATTGACTCTGACCAGCTAAATTTTCCAAGAAACCTTTAACTATAAAATAAAATCTGTAAAAAGATTCATAATCATCTAGGAAGCTCTCAATACATGTTGAACAAATGAATGAATTCCTTTATCTTCATCATTGAAAATCCCCGATTTTCATACTTGTCCACATCAACTTCAGGGTTAGGCTCATCAAACATATCCATTAATAAAATTCACAAAATACAATCCTTATAAGATTGTTTCTCTGTAAATGTTTAAACATCAAGCTGAAGAAGTGTATTCTGTACCTAAGGCTTTAAAATTTTCTCTGAATGAATCAGTCACCACTACTATATCTTAATACTCACAGCTTTTTCAAAATTATAAATACAATTGAGCTAGAAAGATGTTATTTTATAATATTATTCTAAAACAAAAGCAAAGACACCACGAAAGTATTTTTCCTTTTCATCTTTCCCTAAGTGTTTTGCTCAGCTCCCATAATTCTAAAGAATATGTCATTTCTTCTCTAACATTAATAAAAATGATGGTAACAGCTCCTGAAATGGGGTATATTTATACTTACCAAAGTCCAACTGTACTCTGACTTCGCAAAATGTGACTAATCCAATGAATGAAATGCTTCAATTAATAACGAACAAAAAGGTTTGTAAAGGAAGACTATCACTTTCTAAATTCACCTTTACAAAATTGCCTAATCCAAGGTTGGCAAGGAGAAACAGAAATGTAGATTACATTTTATTGAATTTGTTTGCCCAGAATGGCTTTTCTCAATAGGGCTTTCAGACTCAATCTTATTGTTCCATTTTGCAACACAGCTACATAATACGTCATTATCGATGGACACATACTCAACTGTGGAGATTAGGAGAAAGTGAAAAGCTGCAATACTTTTTAATGAGATCAAAATGATATTTGTGTCAGAAAAGAAGCACTGTGTTAGGAAAAATCATTCTACATTTATTACAAATTAAGGTGCAGTGATTCTGTGGTGTGGCAGACATGCTAAACACTACTTCCAGCAGAACGCCAATTCCTTTCTTATCAGTCCAGAAAGTAATGAGTTTGGGGAAGCTTTTAAGTTATGAAAAAAATATCCTCCTCGTGTTATCATTGAGAGAAGAGGGGCTCACCTGCTGAAAGCCCTGAAGATGGTCAGAATTAGTCTGGAAAAATCTTCATGTAAAGAAGGGAATCTTAGAGTGGGACAAAATATATTAAATAGAGAAAGAATGTCCTAGAGTCGTCTAAAAACAAAGAGCCACCAGCAGTTACTGGGTCAAATCAGCAACAGGGGACAGCAGTAGATAAAAATGGAAGACAACTTTAAAAAGCCTTTAAACCCACCTTCAAAGTCTTTGCATTATCCAGCTAGCAAACATGAATACATTTAAAAGGTGCCTCAAGAACAAGGCGTGCTCTTTTCTCTTAGATTTTATTTTCAGTTGTTAGGGGAAAAAAATAGTCAAAGTTTAAACATCGTATACTTCGCAGTAAATATAGAAACATCAGATCTCAGCCTTAGAAACAGAGTTCTAAATGTCACCTGCATATGGGGAGTAACTGAAATCATGAAAAGTAAGACTGGCAAAGTGTAAGCTTCCCCAGGATGTCAGAGAAACCTAAAAAGAAAGTGAGGAATGCTGAGGCTACATTAAACAAGACTTGGGAACAGTGTTCAGGGTTGGAGAAAAAGAAGAGAGAAAAGGAATCAAGGGGGCGAGAAAAAAAAAAAGTTCTCCCTAAATCCAAGGAAAGACAGGGTGACAAGGAGGTGTCACAACTAGCAAGTAGGTCAATGATAGGATCACTTAGAAGAGGCTACAGGTGACCCTAAGGGGAAGGCAGACTGCAATGGATTTGGGGTGAAGTTTGACTACGGCAGAGAGAAAATGCAGACGATGAACTGAACCGCTAAAACAGCAGAGAAAAGAAGCAAGGACACATGTTCGAATGGTCAACTAATTTAAGTGAAATCCAGATGATAAGTCAGGAGAGAGCATGTTGATATGTACAATAATGTTAAATTTGAGTTCTTTAAATATGTCCATATTTTTCCCACTTGGCACTAATGAAGAACTTCAAGGGTCTTAAATCAAATTTCAGATTACAGGCTAACTAAATAGCATGGCATTATGAACATTTTGATGTCAGTTTTGTTTAGCAAGAACGACCTAGTCATGATAGAAAAACAAGTATGTTAACATGGATAAAAAATAGTATGTAAAACTGTGAAAAAGAATCTAATTTCTGAATTTGAAAAACATTAACCATTTTTCTTACCTAGTCAAAGGAAAACTGAGGCATCATGCATTTCAGAGCTGCGGACAGAGACCACGGATCGGTTTCGTATGACTACAGCTGAGATGTTCTGCCGCGGGCTGACAATGCCTCAGCGTTGCCTCACAGTGTGACTTAGCAGACACGGGGCAGAGGTCCCTCCTGTGTACCTACAGGGTATCTAGGGAAACGAAAACAAACAATACGTTAGAAATCCAAAATTTCACCATGAGACTTTAAAAGCAAACTGATCACCTTTGGAAGATGCTAGGAAACAAGCTCCTTATTCTGAAAATGAATAATAATAGAGGCCGGGAAAGACTCAGGCATTGATCCTCAAGTTCTTTTAGTGTCTTAGAGTAGCCCCAATAATTGATAAGGCCAAATTCCTCTTGATAGATATGCTTCAATTAATAAACAGAGGGTGAGAGAATTATATTATTTTGCAACCCCTAATAAAATAATTTTTTTTGAGATTTATTTTATTGTTTTGAGAGGTGAGAGAGAGAGAGACAGAGAGAAGGGGGAGGGCCCAGAGCAGCAGTCTCTATAGTTGTATGTCATTCGTTTTAACATACTTTCATTCCACACAGGCGGATGTGGGGGCCCCACAGGGCGGGAACTGAACCGGGGCCTCCCACGTGAGAGGCAGCACCGCAGCTCAGCATGTGGGTCTGCACAGGCCAGGGCGGGGATTTGATCCCCAAACCTCACGGTTGTAAGACAAGCACTCAACCTGTTGAGCTATCCCAGCATCCCCCCAATGAAATAACTGATGTAGGTCAGCAGTTGGCAAATAACGGCCAGTGGGCCAGATCTGATCTGGTAAACAAAGTTTTATACGAACACAGCCATGCCTAAGGATGTTGTCACATCACGGTGAGAGACCATATGGCCTTCAAAGCCAAAATACGAGGACTGTCTGGAAAAAAATCTAGCCATAAATGCCTCTATTTAAAACAGTATTTTTCATATTGCGTGGCTGGATACTTTCCAGACAGCCATCATATATTCACTTTCTGTCACTTTACAGACAAGGTTTGCCAGTCCCCAATCTAGACAATAATGATCAATAGGGCTAACACCATTACACCATGAGCAGATGGGGAAGTTTATAATGGCTGGATCAGGCTGACCACACCTCTGCTCACTGGTCAAACTTAACCTCACAAAGAGGGGGCAAAGTATTATGTGCCTCCTGATGCCTTGCCCTAGAAGCACATACCCCACACCTCTGATGTCTTCTTGCCAAAAAATGGAAAACTAGGCTAAAGCTCTGGCTCTAGTAACCAATTTATAGGCAATATAAGGGACTGGAAAACTAATCTAAACCATAGAGACACAACTGGTAGAAGTTTACACTGTGGGAAATTCTATAAGCAAAGGATCTGGTTTCTTCAATAAATCAATTGCAAGAAAAAAATAACAGGTGAACCTATACATTAAAAGAGGCCTAGGCGATTTATCAACTAACGGCATGTAGAATTCTTATTTGGATTCTAACACACAAACTAGGCAAAAATTTACAAGACAATCATGGGAATTTGAATACTTATCAGATATTTGATGACAGTAAAGAATTACTGTGCTGTTTTCTGGTGTGCTAATTGTGCCGAGGTTATATTTTTTAAAAAGGCAAGTCTCTTACCATTTCAGGGATATACATATTGATGTATTCTTAGATGATACGACATCTGGGCTTTGTTTAAAATAATCCAGCGGGGCGGGAGGCAGATAAATGAAGCAAGATCAGCCATATGTTGATCATTGTTAAGGCTGAGTGATTGGTAAAGAGGGATTCATTCTATCATCTTCTCTCCTTTGGAATGTGTTTTAAGTTTTTCCATAATAAAGAGATAAAAATAAAAACTACTCACTGGCAAAGCTTTCTGTTTCAAATTTCCAACAATTGTGTTCATGGATATTTTGTTTCTCCCCCTGCCCGTCCACCATATATATCTGTTTATGAACCAAATATGTATTGGATACTGATTGGGGATGCTGAGAAGGGGAAGCTACACCTTCCTGTGTTCCTCATTCCATCCCTTAACAGTCTTTTGCAGTATATTAACCTATCCTGGCTTTCTACTTTTTCTCTCCTTAGGAATTCCTTTCCTTTCTCTAAGTGGCCTGGACTTACCCCATCTTATAACCCAGAGGTTTTCTACTGCCTGTTCCATGACTCGATAAGAGTGAGACACTGAATTATGTTTCCACTCTGTTGCATGCAGGTCCTTTACTTCTATGGTGATTTACTCTGACAGCCCCACACTCCAATAACACAATAGCATAAAAGTAACAACCCCATTTTAAAATGGGCTAAGGACTTGAATAGACATGTCACCAACAACATACAGATGGCCAACAGGTATATGAAAAAATGTTCAGCGTCACAGATCACCAAGGAAAAGCAAATCAAAACCACATGAGATATCACGTCACACCTGTCAGGGTGGCTACAGAAAATATCAGGTGTCGGCAACGATGTGAGAAACTGGATCACTGCACACCGTTGGTGGGAACGCAAAATGGTGCAACGGCAATGGAAAACATGGAAGTTCCTCAGAGAATTAAAAACCAGAACTACCATATGACCCAGCAATAGTGCTTCTGGATATTTATCTGAAAGAATCAAAATCAAGATCTCGAATTGACATTAGCACTCCCGTGTTCATTGCAGCACTATCTATAATATAATAACCAAGATGTGAAACCTAAATGTCCTTCAAAGAAAGAATGGATAAAGAAAATGTGATATATATACACAATGGAACATTATTCAGCCATGAAAAGCAAATCATGCCATTTTTGACCATATGAATAAACCCGAGGGAACTTATACTGAATGAAACAGACCAGTCCCAGAAAGACAAATACTGCATGATTCCATTTATATGAAGTGTCTAGAACCGTCAAATTCATAGTGGAGTGGTGGTGGTTGCCTGGGGAAATGTGGAATTACTAATCAACAAGCATAAAACTTTAGTTAAGCAAGATAAATTGTAGACATTTGCGTAACAACATTGAACCTACAGTCAACAGTATGTTACTACACACTTAAAACTTTGTTAAGAGGGTAAATCTCATGTTAAGTGTTTTTACTGCAATTTTTTAAATGGGTTATTTTATTACTAAAAAAAAAGCAGAGAAAAACTATCAATATGAAATTCAGCTACAGCAATAACAGGAGAGAAACAACAAGAAGGGGTGGGGTAGGGGGGTCCCAGCTTACTGTTTAACCCCCAAAAGAAGTATAAGTGAGAGAAGTGGTATACTTCAACCTCTGAAATTTTTAAAACAACTATAGTGATCACATTTAATCAAAAAATGTTTAAAGGTCTGTCTATTTTAAATCTGTGTTGGTTGTTTTGTTGTTGTTGTCATGCTGCTATTACTTTCTTTTTGCCTAAACTGTAGTGTGGGAGAAACTCCAAAGAGATCTGACAGATACAGACAGATGTGTTTGATAACACCCTGTCATGGTCACCTGTGGGGCAATTTCACCTTTTGAGGTTATTGTCAAAAAAAAAAAAAAAAAAATGCAGTGGCCACACTGTGGCAGTTTGACATTTGATAAATATATTCTATGATGATAACATCCGATTGTAAATCACCAAATTGGGCCACAGTCATTTTTGGTGAAGCCAATCCCAGCTTTCTCTAATGAGCAGGCTCTGGGATCTTACGTAAATCACTTAGGGAAATCACTTAACTTTTCTGGGTCATAGCTTTGTTATCTGAGAAATTAAGATTCTGCATTTGATGGCTAAAGACCTTCCTGTTCCAACATTATAGAGACCCGTGATTAGTAGCACACTTTCTATAAGCACGGGGGTATTAGCAGTAATTCAAATGACAACAAGAAGCATTATATCCTAACAGAGCTAACTACTAGTAACACTTACTTTCTCACTACTCAGCGTTGATTCAGCCTTGCTAAATTTTTTTTCTTAGGATCTGGCCCAGAAAAGCAGCTTATCTGCATGAACTGTTCTTAATGTAAATTACTTCTAAGAAAATCAAATTGCTGTATAACAATATGAAAATTCATGTGGATGATCAGAGGCTGGCACTTTGAGGTCAAAAATATCTGGGTTTAAATCCCAACTCCACCAATCATTACCTATATGACCTGGATCATGTTATTTAAAATGTCTGAGCCTCTGTCTCTTGATTTAATATGGACATAGAACTGAGCTCACAGGATTATCAGCAGGATTATGTAAAAATAACAGATATAACGTGCCTGGTTAAAGGAATAGGAGTTCCTGCTCCTCTATCCATGGGCAAACTCTTCTAGTTATCCCTGATATCCACCCCCTTTCTGGTTTCATCCTGGATTTCCAATCACAAAGCACCTTGCTTGCCTTGTGTTATTGACAAGGACTCTCTCCTTGACCAATTTCAGGCTTCCCTGAGCCCCTCTATTCAACTAGGCCTCTCACTTGGCCTGTAAGAACCGCAACTTTCAGCACAACCAATATCGCCCAACTCCCACACCTTAAACACGAGCATAGTTTCTATGAGCTCAAGGCCGTGTTCCTAGAATGATGACCCAGCTCCCTAAAATGCCTGCCTGACAAAGCTCAATGCTGCCAAAAGAATTTACTGTATGTCCCAGCCAAAACCTAACTATAGGCCACTGACCTCCTTTTCTTAGGAGCATTTACTTTAAAAACCTTGCAATGATAAATCCTCTCCCTGCCCCTTTGAGATATAAATCATCTACCAACCAGAAATGTCTCCCCAAGGACTTGAGAGTTACCTCTTTCAAATGCAAATATCCAGGGAGCTTTATCTCCTATCTCCCAGTGAGAGTGTAATTCCAGTGGGCACTTCACTCCAATTTGCAAAACTCCTTTCTGTCCTAAAGATAAGATGAGTTTGTTTCTCCTCTAGATAAGTGCCAATGAACAGACCCAGACTGCCTAACCACGCAGACCAACTTGCCGCAAGAACCATCAGAACCTTTCCTCTAGCACGCCCCAGGATCCAAAAGGCCTCCTACCTATCAGGGGCACTGAGCTCAGTTCACACTGAAGTCCCTCTCCCTTACTGCACAGTTCTGAATAAAATCTGACTTGCTGTTTTCTTAAAGTGTCTGCTTGCAAATTTTTTCTTTAACATTATTTACTCAGCCAACATTTACTGAGTACTGCCCGTGTGCCAGGTACCATCTCTCTCTCTCTCTCTCTAACAACGAGCAAGGAGCAAGGTGCTCTGGCCTTCCTCACAGAACTCACATCTAGTCATAGGAACAGGCATATCTGTAAAATACAGCAGTTATAAGGCAGTAAGATACGTGCTGGTGGTACACAGTTCTACTGGCATCTCAATATTCATCTGTCTAGTAGTATAACTTATTTCCTGTAAAAAAGTCCTATTTCTCTATCTCCATCGAAAAACCATGGACTGCAATGCAAAACAAGCTCCGTGGGCCTAGTAACGATGCCTTACACTGTGTAATTTTATCAAGGATTCGATATACATCTTTTATTGGATGAATTAAACTATATAGGACTTTATAATCTAAAAGCAATTTTCAATATTTAGACATCAATAAGGTAGCCATTAGTGTCCCCTATGTGTACTTAAATATTTATAACTCCATTAAGGCTTATTTTGTATTTACTAATCTACCAAACAAGAATTTCAGAAAAAGACAAAGAATAGAAAGAAGTTTCCTCTCATATGTTCTTAGAAATTCATTGATCTTCCTCTTGTTCATTCTTCAGTGTATTATAAATATTCATAAACTTAATACCTTGAACAACAACAACAATTTCATTTTAAAATGTTATAGCCTCAACTTCTAAGCTTATATTAATGCATAATCAATGTCGATCAAAAACACAAAGTCATTATAGTTCATCATAATAGTGGTTGTTGACTATAGCAGTATATAAACAAACAGTACCGAACATATTTCAGTAAACAATTAAGAGACAATAATTTTAAAGTTTCTCAAACAATATCAGGTAACACTGGTATATCAGAGTAGATCAATGTAATTCCTGTGAACCTAATAATTTCTGTGAAGACTTCGTTTTTTTTTTTAAAGCAGATTAAGATTTGCAGAAAAATTGAGAGGAAGGTACAAAGACTTCCCACTTATATGAGAACATGCAGGACTCAGAATAGCCAAAACAATTTTATGAAACAAAAACAAAGTTGGAAGATTTATACCATTTGATTTAAAATTATAATATAATGCATGATATAAGGTAAAGATAGATGGATGGATGGATGGATGGATGGATGGATGGATGGATGGATGGATGGATAGGTAGGTAGGTAGGTAGATAGATTGGACGAACAGAATTAAAAGTCGAAAAAGAAAGCCTTATGTTTATTGTTAATCGATTTTTGACAAAGATGCTAATTCAATGAGGAAATTATATTCTTTTCGGCAAATGGTGCTGGAAAGTGATTGGACACCCGTATGCAAATAAATAAATGGACAGATAAATAAACAAATATACCTTTACTTCACACCATATGCAAAATTAATTCAAAATGAATCATAGACCTAAAGGTAATAGTGAGAATTATAAATCTTCTAGAAGAAAATCACTTTATTTCATGAAAATATAGGAAATCTCAGATTACACAAGTTCTTAGGTACAACAAAAGCACACTGGGGGGAGGGAGATAGTGGGGGGAGGGAGAGAGGGAGGGGAGGTGGGAGAGGGCACCAGCATTATGGACACACTCAATGGTTTGGTGTTT
>PVKE010013704.1:0-11546 GCA_004027555.1 Craseonycteris thonglongyai
TATTCTTTATTTCTTTATCTTGCATTTTTGTAATACCACCTGGGTACAATGTTGAAAACAGGTGATGAGAGTGGATAAACTTGTCTCGTTCTTAATCTCAGGAAGAAAGCATTTAATGTTTCACTATTAAACATGATCATGATGTTTGCACTAGATTTTTAAAGATATTCTTTATCATATGCAGATAGTTCTATTCCTAGTGTTCTAAGAATTATATAATAATGTTGAATTTTATCAAATGCCTATTTTATATATATTGAAATGATTATAAGATTTTTTCCCTTTGTTAATGTATTGAGTTGTATGGATTATTTTGTTGGGTTATAATTTGATACAGTTTTATTAATTTTGTTGTTTACATTGTTTTAGCTTTGACCATTGGGAGCTATTTCACTTGGCTCCTGTGTCTTTTTGACATTTCCCCGTCAATGTGGGATTGGTTTGTTTGCTTTGTGTACTTCCCTACTTTCTGGACCTACATAATGTTTCAGGTTCATCTTATATATTTCCTGCCACAGTCCTAGATTTGGCCATTTCTCCAGGGAGCTATGGTTCCTTTTATTGGTGAATAGCATTACACACCAAGATCTGGATGCCAGGTGTGCTCTTTGTGACTGAGGTGTTGTTGCCTTTCAGCTGGCAGAGAATGAAAATACATGTGGGCATACTGAGCTGTCTATATATACCTACCTATAAATATTTCAGTATGAAACTCTGTCTGTATTAAACTAAACATGAATTTATACTGATGTGGCTGATCCATTAGGCATGACCCATTCTAGTCTCCTCCACTTGCTTATCTGTGAATTCCCATTCCAGCAGTGAGAAACCTGGCTCCTCCTATTTAACCATCTATTTACTTAATAGTTCAATTCCAGTATACATGTATAAAGTATCAGAATTAGCTCTTATGTTCATGGGAAAAAACTTTATAAACTAGAGAATAGTGTTTATGTGCAGTTGTTTTGCCTTCAGTCTCACAGGATCCACTCATTTCCAAAGTTACTAAACACCTTTTCCACTCATCCCCTTCTATGAGTAATACATTAGTAATATAGTTAGATTCTCTCATCATACCCTGAATATCTTCCTAGGATTTACCAGCTTCCTAAATGACTTTTTAAAATTTCATATACACTTTTTGTGCTATACATTTTTATAGGTTTTGACAAATGCATATCGTCATGTGTCTACTATTACGGTATCATGCAGAATGGTTTCACCTCTGCTAAACTGTCTTCCAAAATGACTATACACTATTCATTCCTACCAGCAATAAATAAGAGTTCCTGTTGCTCCAAATTCTTGTAAGCATTTAGTATTGTCATTTTTTTGGATTCTAGCCATTATAATAGGTGCATAGTGGGGTTTTTTTTGTTTGTTTTTTTGTTTTTTATGTGCAATTACCTAATGATACATGATGTCAAGCATCTTTTTTTATATGTTTATTTGCTGTATGCATACCTTCTTTGGTGAGATGTATATTCAGATAGTTTGCCCATTTTTTTTAAAGATTTATTGTTTTTGACAGAGAGAGAGAGATACAGAGACAGTGACAGAGAGAAGGGGGAGGGCCCAGAACAGTTTCCATAGTTGCACATCATTGGTTTTTCAACATAGTTTCATTCCACAGGTGGGAGGGGCTGCACAGGGCAGGAACTGGGCTGGGGTCTCATCCCAGTGAGATCTGAACTGGGGGCACTCCCCAGTTCAGCATGTGGGTCCACACGGGCTAAGGCCGGGATTTGTTCCTCGGTCCCCACGGCTGCAAAGTGAGCGCTTAACCCACTGAGCCATCCCGGCTTCCCCTTGCCCATTTTTTAATTGGGTGGTTTGTTTTCTTATTCTTAAATTTAAGAGTTCTTTGTATATGTTGGAAACAAGTCTTTTATTCAATAAAAAGTTTAAATATTCTTTTTCTGTCTTTTCATTCTCTTAATAATGACTTTGGTCAAACAAGTTTTTAATTTTAATGAAGTAGAACTTATTAATTTTTTACTTCATGGGTTATGCTCTGATATTTAAAAATTCATTACTAAACCTAGGGGAAGCAGAGAGGTAGTTGTCCAGCTGAGCTATGTGCAGGAGGGAGGAGGGAAAGTAAAAGTCTAGGGTTGAACAGCTCCTTATATGAACGTTCAAATAATCATCCTTATTTCAACACCTTTGGCTTTACCCCTCAGTGTGTCAGAACTATTAGAGGCCTCTCATGTTTGAACCTATCTTGCTGCTGCTGTTGGTTTCCTCCTAAATAAGCAGATGGACTTGGCCTGTTTCTACTCTGCTAGATTGGTTATCACTCATCCATCTGCTTTCCATCTTCCAAAATGTTGTTGATACCTTTTCTGTCATGTGGAATCCCTTTTAGTTCTGTTTGCCCTGGTGAGTATATGTGGTTTTTAATAATTTACTTTAATTTTAGTGATGTTTAGAAAAGGAAATGAAGATAACATGCATTTACTCTGCTATATTTTACCAGCTGAACCCTGAATATGAAAATCTGAACATATATACATATATATATATGTATATATATATATATTATTTATTTATTTATATATATATTTTTTAAGCAAAGTGTCTGATTGGCAACTGTGTGAAGTCAGAGCTCTGGGTATACTGGCTTACTCTGTGCTAAATGTCTTTGTCTCCATTTTTTTATTGATTTTATTGTATAGCTTGTAAGCATCTGCAGTAGTCATTGATGTGATTATTTGAGGTTGATGTTTCTTCCCGATGGTACTTGACAGTACTAGACCAGTAGGGATAAATTAGGGGAGAAACAACTACAAGATAATGTTAAGTGCTTAAAGGAGATATGAACAAAACAGAATAGAGATACTTCAAAAATACACAGGCTTAACCAGTGTTTTATGGATTTCTTACTTTTAGGTAAAAATAGGCTATTTCTAATGCTGGAGCTGAATATAATGTTAAATAATGGCAACAGGTGACTTAAAGAGAAGCTTACGGAATCTAGAACAAGTTCTTCGCTCAATAAATTATCCTCAAGAGGTGGATTGTATAGGGTATGCTATAATATTAAACTTATTTGTATTCTGTTTTGGTAAGGATTGGAGATCATATTTGACACAATAGGGGTATTTTAATAAAGACAAATTTTATCTGGGTGCTTTTAAATTTTTTCTTGAAATGATTAAAATATTTAGAAAGCAGGGAATTACAGGAATTTGTTTCTAAGTATGAATTAATGGAAAAGTCCAACTCATGAGATTTAAAACACCTTTTAGAAGTAGAAGCACAGTATACATCAATATAAAGTATGATCTCTACAACTTTTAATCTCAGAAATATAATGAATTTCATTAGATATGTAATTTGCTACCCTCTTACATTCAGTTGGATTGTATTTCTTTTTGATTTGGAAGATAATAGATAATAATAGTTAATAGACTGCTCGTGACAACTTATACCATGCCTGGAGATTGTTATTAAGCTAACTCATAACAGATTCCACTATGAATCTTTTGCTTTAGTTTTCACTTTCCGAATATGACTTAGCTTTTGTAGAATATAGCAGCATAGATTTCTTTTATATCTATGCCAGTCTAATAGTATTCCTTTTATCCTCCATCCCTTAATATTTCTTTTTCTACTTACCTGGGATTATTGACTGATTACATACTTTTCCCCTAGAATGTAAACAGAAGTCTAGTACTTTGTTTTTGTTCCTTGAAATATGTCCACGTCCAGAATTAGGCCTTGCACTTATTAGAAGCCAATTAGACATTAATTCAATGAGAAGATGTCAAGGGCAAGTCCAGATTAGGTATATGTCCAAGGAGAAGAGTGAATCTTGGTTAAACCAACTACTAATTAGAATCCTGAAGTAAAGGGTTTTCCAATAAAAATGGATGTTCTGATTGTATACTAGGGAGAGCTAACACCAAGAGATGATTACAAATGAAAGGATAGTGAGAATAAGGAGAAAGTTAAGCTCTAGTGACTGTTAATGCAGGAATTATAAGTGAGAAGCCGAAGGTATCCTATAGTATGTACCAATCATAGTTTGTTTCCTCAAAACTAGGAATCTCTACTATCTAGTCTTGCTGGGACTTAACTGGTTTGTGTAGTCAAGTTTCTTACCAGTTTAACCGTCAACATTTTAAAAGACATTTTAGATGGGAATAATTCTAAAATATAACGATTATTTTTTTTTCTTTTAAGTACAGCATTTAAACATTTGATTATTGATCAAAGACTGTCATTAAGAACAGTAATTTTTAGATTATCCATAACAGTAACATCTGCAGGGTCTACTGGGATAGGTAACTGTTTTCTGCTGCTTTTTCAGATTTCCCACCCTCCCATGCCACATGCACACATATGCACACACAGCCCCCAGAAGTTACCTGCCAGTCCATGAAATAGTTAAAATCACACTGAAGTAAATTTATTCTTCTCGTATAAAGAAAGGCATCCTGAGAATATGAAAATATTTCACAGACTAGCAGGAAATTTCTGGCCGACCACATGTGGTCTGCAAACCAGTGGTTGAAAACCATTGATAGGAGAGATGTTAAATGCAAACCTGACCATGTTCTGTTCATAATGTGCATAAAATGAGACAGATTTTGCTCTTTTACATTAAGTATATTATTACTTCAGTTAAACAAAAATAACTGGCTAATTGAACAAATCTCTCCTGTGCTTTGTTGTGGGAGAATCTGAAGGTACTTCACATTGAGAAAATAAGATCCATATATGTAGACAATTAAAAAACAGTATAAAACAGCATGAGGCATCAGATACTGAATACCTTTGGCGTCATTGTCTGAGAAATATGGATCAGAACATTGAGGATGACTTAACGGAATGCTTGAGATTTGACAGATGATTCATAAAGAATGAATAACTGCTAGGCAGAGTGGGATACCTTTCTAGACTGAAGGAATTAGCATAATCTAATAAGGTACAGATTGCAGAGAAGCCTGACATACGTGGGAAATAGTAAACTGATCAGCCTAGTTACAATAAGTGCATTTCCCAGCCCTGTTTCCTCGTCTATAATTTAGAATTCATAATATTTTACCTTTGCACATTTGTGGTACAAGGCAAATGAGGTAACAAGTGTTTGCCAACACATGAAGTATACTTGAGATGGTACATTTGTTTTATTAGAAAATGGACTAGATTAAGTAAGAGTAAACTTTGGAAAATCAGTACATACTGTGGTAAATAGACTGTTGGTACTAAAGAGCTATTGTAAGTGAATAATAGAATTTCACAATAATTTGGCTATACTGGTTAAGAGTAGAGTATGGGATCTAAAAGGTCTTTAGATCCTTAATTATTACGGCTATAATGTTAAGTTACAAATTACTGACAATAGTTCCTATATTATTATCCTGATTATCCAAGTTTGTGGAATTATGCTTCTTAAAATTCTTTTTTTTTTTTTTTCCTAACAGTTTGGTAAAGGGAGATATAGCAGCATCTTTGCCCATCATCAGCTATTCCCTTACCTCATATTCACCATATATAGCAGAACTTCTGATGGAATCCAATATAGAGCTCATAGCAAAGAATGACTTGCGCTTTATCGATACTGTCTATAAGGTATTTTGAGTTTATGAATCACTAATTGTTTTAGAAGTCATTGATGGTTTTCTAAGATTAATGTTTTTATAATAACTCCTTAAATATATGCAGCATGGATAGTTGACAATATGTTCCTGTGCATTTATCTCATTTAAATGCAGTCCCTATTACAATCAAGATGTAATTCAAGTTTGCTTTGTGCTTCATAATTAAATATGACAACTGCTAAACATTTGTCATTGGTTGTCATTTTCCCCTTTTATACCTATCATCTTTTAGTAAAATTTGATATGCTGGTAGAATTTAGAAATGTGTTGTTTTTTTGAGTAAAATTTGTGGTTCATAGAATTATGAATTAATTCAGTTGTTTGGACGAAGGAACAACTTTGACAAAAATTTTATGTTCCTTGTGGTCTGGGACCGTGTCTTATATCTACCCTCGTATTTATACTTATACTACTACAAGTACATTGAACTTAATCTCATATTTGATTTTTTTAAAAACCCTACTTATCATTAATTTTCTCTCAAGGACTATCGTTTTCTTAAATTTCTTTATAAATGGTAAAACCCATTTATTGAATAAAATTTTGTTTTTTTTCTTTTCTAAGTATAAACTTGCATTTGATGAAATGGGAGCTTTTATACATATATAGAGTCTCTGTTTAATCTTTTCTTTCTTTGCCTCTCAGAAAACTTCTGTGAAAGCCTAAGAGGCACTTCTGAGAAATCCTAGGATTTCAGAGTGGGTTTTGAAAATTACTGGTCTAGTCCATTTCTTTTATTTTACAAATGCGAAATTGAAACTCGGAGGCCTACTGACATGTCTAAAAAATCATGTAGTAGAAGAACTTATGAACATATAGAACTATGGCTTTCTGACATCTAGAATGGTAGTTTTTTATTCTATAGTGAAATAAAGAGTATTTCTAGTACCTATGAGGACACTTGAACTTTTTGATAATTGTCTGTACAGTTCCATCTCTCTGGACAGCCATCTATTTTCTAGTACTTCCCTAAGTAGGTGTTTTCTATCTGGATAGGTCTCCTACCTTGTCTGGATACCTCTCCTACCTGGTTATGACTTACAATTTCTACAGATCTCTTTAGTTTCCTTTATTTAATGGTTTGATCCCCCTTCTCATCTCAAAGATGGCATTACATCCCTGACAAGATGACCATTTTTTATTTAGATTTTTCAAAAGAAATTGCAGTTTAATGTTAATCTATTCCCTCTTTATAGCTTCTTCGTGATCAATTTAATTATAAACCAATCTTGACAAAAAAGCAGTTTCTCCAATGTGGATTTGCGGAATGGAAAATCCAAATTGTTTGTGATATTTTGAATTGTGTGATGAAAAAGCACAAGGAGTTGAGTAGTCTTGAGAAGGTAATTTTCTTAATAGATTTTAACTTACGCTAAGTTGCCAATATTTTAATGTATAAAATTAATACCCTACTAGACAGCAAATTAACACATGGCACAATTACTGCATTATTCATATATGTAGGTAACCTTATAATATCTGACGTTTGCTTTAAATTCTAGTCACTTGTTTTTACACATTTGTAACTCGGAGCTACTAGTCTTAAACTAACAGTTCAAACAAAGAACATTTTCATCACTCCTTAGTTTTCAGAAGACATGTATTTTCATTAGAATCACATTATTTGAGAGTCATATTTTATATAAAGATTTAGATAATAGAATTTAAATATATATCATGTTTTCACTTAAAATATTTTACATCTTAATACGTTTTTTAGACTCCATCACAACAAAGAAAGAAAACCAGTTCTGTTAAGTCAGAACCTACTTCAAGCAGTGAGACGACATCCACAGAACCTGTTGGCATTGACATCACTGGCAGGTTTGTGACTTCAGGAAAGGTAGGAATAGACAAAGGAAATGTGTCATAGTGTTAAGAATTGTTTATCTACTTAACCCAAAGTACAAGGTCCACTTTTCAAACTAGCAGCAGGTAAAACATTCTGGTCAGTTATTATACTGCAAGGATTTCAAACAATGCATACCATATGTTATCTGGGGAACATTCCTAAAGTTACAAGAGGGTAGAAATGTAAAAATTGAACAAGATTTCTCTTTATATTTCTAATTCCTATTTCTACCTTGTTTCCCAGATAGAATAGCAATGAATTAGGAAGGTTATATTATGTGGTCATGAAATTTACTCCTAATTATGTATCTAGTCTTCCTAAAACATGAGAATATATGAAGAGCATACCATTAGTTAGAGGTTATGGTGATTCATTTACCTATGTTCATATTTCTCTACCAGGAATGTGAAGTATCCAATGCTTGATAGTTCCTAAACCTATAATCTGGTTTTAGGTTAGTGTTTTGAATATTTTCTCTTTGTTGTTAGATATCTTTCCTGCCCTTCTCTGCTTTGAGCACCTGCAGCTGAATGAGTCCTGTGTAATTGCATGGATTGACCTAATGCCTTACTCTCAGGACTTTTCTTTTGTTATTATTAAGTTTGAATTATTAGCAGAAGATCTGATATTTTGTGGTTTGTTTAATAGAAAAAAAAATATTCACAGAGCCAGTTCTTGATTATTTATTTGTATGTGAATTATGTGGTAACCTTTTAAAATAACTTTTTGTAACATTTTAAATATTTATAAATGCAGTCATTCCCAATTTTGGCAATTTACCAACTCTTTTTTTTTAAGATTTATTTATATTGCTTTTGACAGAGAGAGAGAGAGAGAGAGAGATACAGAGACAGAGAGAAGGGGGAGGGCCCAGAACAGTCTCCATAGTTGCACATCATTGGTTTTTCCACATAGTTTCATTCCACAGGTGGGCGCAGGGCTGCACAGGACAGGAACTGGGCTGGGGTCTCACCCCAGTGAGCACCGAACTGGGGGCACTCCCCAGTTCAGCCTGTGGGTCCACATGGGCTGGGGCTGGGATTCGATCCTCAGTCCCCGGGGCTACAAAGTGAGAGCTTAACCCACTGAGCCATCCCGGCTTCTCCAATTTACCAACTCTTTGCTAATCTTGATTCTTCTTTATTGTAACTACTTGTCCCAATATCTTTTTCCCCAAATCTGAAACAGTTTGAAACAAATCCCAGATATCATTGAAGAGATATTTCAGTATTTTTTGTAGTAAATAAGAGTGATGTAAAAAATCATAATCCAGTCCTCTTTTAGTTAATAAGTGCGATGATTGGGTTCATGCTCTTATGTGAGATGTGCCCCCACTCAAATTTTGGTTATAACATCAGCACATTACCTGTCTGATGTGAAGAAATAAAAACCATAATGACAATATCATCATCACATACAAAATATTAACAATATTAATTGTTTAATTAATAATGCTTGGTATGTACACTATATGTGGTAATTTGAACTTTTGTCAATCTTAAAGGGAGGATAGGATGTTGTTTTGTAAAGTTGCTATATGTATGTTTAAAATAATTGTGTGAGGGGAAAATTCAAGCAGCTCTGACATTTTTCTCTATACAGAAGAAAGCTGTGGTGATCCGTCACCTATATAATGAAGAAGGTGTTAACATTCCTGAAGATACATTAAGTACAATAACAAGTGCTAATGAAGCATTTGGTGTGTGTAACTTCAAGGATACTGAATTAAAGATTCCTGAAGAAAAGCTTTCTGAAAAAAAGTCTGAGGAACAAGTAAGAATTTTGCATTTCTTTAACAGATGTCAATATTTCTTACTTTGATTACTTTAGCATCTAAACTTTAGAATATCTCTAGCCTTTTGAATTATTAATCATGACACATTACTTGTATTATCATTACTTAATAATCAGTAAGTCTTGCTGAGTATGGTTGAATTCATATTATTTGCTGCAGTTGTTTTGGCTACTGAGCTAGGTGTTATGGGTAATTCAAAGACAATAAGGTATATAGTACTTGGCTATAAGGAATTCACAATTTATTGAGACAAAGAGATAACTACCTTGTACACTGAAGGTTCTCTACCACCTATTCCCTATATTGGTGAATGTAAAAATGTGGTACATTACTGCCTTCTCATTTTCTTTTTGGGGGGCCTTGCTGTTCTTTTCTCTCTTAGAGTACCGTTTCTATTACTTTATTGCCCTAGACCCCATTATACTGTCTTATCTTCACTGCTTCTACTAGAACTCTTTTTTCTGTTTTTCTTCTATGTCTTCTGACTTCTGTACATTGCATATACAGTTGGCATTTATAAAAACTACCAGATGGCCATTAGACTTATTTCTTGTTTATAGCAAACTGAAAAATTTCAATGCACTGTCATTTCTTGGTCATTTCCTCTTAGCTTTGGGCTGGTGGTTTTACAACAAACTAGATAGTGATGGTTTTATTGTGCTACTTACCATTGTTGTAAGAGCCAGTTAACTTATTTAATCCTCGCAAGAACCGTATGAAGTAGGCACTTTTTTTAATGAGAAAATTGAGGCATTAAGGTCACACATTCAACAAGCTAGCACAAGTGTTCATCCAAGTAGTCTGTTTCTAAAGGTAGCATTCTAATGCCGAACTACCTATTATAGCTATTGATCAATAACACAATGGAAATGGGAATGTGTTCACTTTAAAAGGAATTTCAGTTTGTGCAATATCTTATCATTTTAGGATATAAAAATTAATTCTGAGATGACTGCACTACAGACTATGCTTGCTGAATGCCAAGAAAAGCTTAAGAAACTGGCTTGGATAGAGAGTAGATTAGACTCTTTGGAAGAAAAAATGAAAGGAAAAGTGATGGTAAATGAAAAATCTTGGACTAATCTTTTGAGCCGTGTCACTCTTCTTGAAACAGAACTGCTTTTGTCCAAAAAGGTATTTTTCTTAGTATTTGTGGGATACTTCAGATGCACGAAGTTTTTAATTCATTGTTGTATGTGTATTCTTTTTGAAATGCTAAATAAGGGATTATTTAGGTAATGAGAAAATGTTTATTGGGAAGCAAGTCCTATTTATACACAGCCTGTTTAGTAGCTATTGTTGTAGCTATTGTTTTTCTCTTTATCAAATAAGATAATTTGACAAACCTATAAACTGAGCTTTTACAGCTGTTAACCCATTTCCCATTTACCGGTAGAAAATAAAAAGTGCAGCTCACTGCCACATTCATTTAATACACAAACATGCTCTTTGAGGCTGAAGCAAATCTGATTGGCTTTCAGTGTGAAAATAAGATATAGTGTTCTTGGAGATAGGTACTTCTAAAGAGAACTAGTCTCTAATCCTGATATAACAGAAATGTATGTGATGATCAGTATTTAACTTTTTTCACGGGTAAAAATGCTATGTTTTCTCAGATTTGACAGTTTTAGCAATTGAGAATAACTATGTTTTGTTAATAGAAATACCACTAATAAGAACAAAGTGCTATAAGTAGAACAATATCATTGGTTTCTAAAGACTGTCAATACTAGAGCAATGCGAAAATAATAATAAAAGTGTGCTATTTCATGGCAAACTTTGGGGGTAAGGTTAGGACTGTAATCTGCGGTTTATCTCGGGGTAAATACTATAGACACAAGTGCTGCCAGCTAGTGTTCTTGGGGGCAAATGGGAAATGGGTTAATAGTTGAATTATTTAAAATGAGGTAAAATAATATCTGACTTTGTTTATGAAAAAGCTTGAAATTAGCTTATATCCTATAACAGTACAAAGATTTTCCTTTTCTCACTAATGTCAATCAAATTGTAAATGTCATACAGACAGTTACCAAATTTGCTGTTGCCTTGTCAAATCTGAGAAATTTGTTTTTTATTTTCTCAGGATTTCAATTTCTGGTCCTAGTCTATTTTTTTTACTTAAAAAGTAAAGTTAGTAGACTCAAGAAGGTTACAATCTGATTCTATATTTAAAAGATTATTTCTTATGCCTAGGAATATTTATTGCTCTATGAATAAAATTTAAATATTTAAATATTTATCATGTCATCTTTATATATCTTATGCTTACTAGTAAGAGTATAAAATAAGG
>PVKE010013704.1:11646-36241 GCA_004027555.1 Craseonycteris thonglongyai
CTCTCTCTCTCTCTCTCTCTCTCTCTCTCTCTCTCTCTCTCTCTCTCTCTCTCTCGTCAATAAATAAATAAATGAGAACATTTTTCCTTTTATCTCATTCTAAATCCTAAACTGTACTATTTCAGAATGATGAGTATATAGAGTTTAATGAAATGAATGAAGATTATGCATCTAGTACTGACATGGATATTCTGAAACGTGGTAAGTTCTTATGGTATTAGTATTGGTGATATAGTTAGGAGGGTAGGAAAAATGATTTTTATAGGCATTTAGTAATTCCAAAGCTTTATATTTTAGAAACTATAAAGCTCCTTAGGAACAAAGAAAATATGTACAGATGGCTGAGACCAAGAATTGGTAAAGAAGCCAGCTTACATATCTTATACAACATAGTGGTTGAATAAATTCTAGTGTACAAAAACTAAACTTTTAGAGATGATTTACCCTTTTAAATGCTAAGTGCTGTAGAGTAATAAAAATGGACCTCCAAAGTTTCTAATTTTAATTTTACTAGCTTTCATATAAGTCAATAATGTATGTAAGACAAGAAAATGCATTTGTCAATAACCTGTCAACAACCTATAGCCTGCTAAAAGAGCTAGATGTAGCCAGTCTTCAAAGCTGTTCTGTGTGATCTTGACCCCTGAGCTCAGATACCGGTAATTGGATAAAGATTACACACCTAATCCAGGGAATACCAGTACAGTACAAAAGGTGTTGGACAAATCATTTTGTATTCTTTGAGAATTTGAAATTAGGACACCAAGCATAAGTCAGTCAAATGTTGTGGAGCTTGGGCTGGGTGGACCATTTTGTCCAAATTCCTGCTGATGTGTAAGCAGAAGAATAGAGCAAGTAGGCAACAGGAGTAGACAAAAGAGACTGGCTTATGAGATGAAAGTAAAAGTCTTTCTAGTTGTTACAGTCCTCATGTGGTAATACTTTGTTCTCTAATTGAGGTTGTCTGTGTAAGCTTACAATAAAACTGTCTTTATGTAAACCAGTTTAAATGGGTGTCTAATTTAGGGGGGAGGTGGGCAGGCGCTTTGTTTGTGCTGCTAAATGGTCCTCAAGCCTGTTGATTGATTTGACAGAAGTATGGCTTATCTGTAATTAATTTAGTCATAAGAAAGATTTGCCATCATTTTGTTGAATAAATAACACTGGAAGTGCAAAGTTGTTCTGTTCTTTAGAAAAAGAAATCTGTGAACCCTGAATATTAAGCATTATTTTTTCCACACATCAACTTAGGCTAGAATGTTTCTTGATTTTTAAAAAGTTTATATAGTCAGTTTTAGTAATAGTTGCCACCACTTTAGGAAAAGCATATACTGAGTCAGTAGCTTATATTTAAAAATAAATTGTCAACTTGCCTATTTATTCAATTGATTGCTATCATGAAAATATTGCCTTTTGTGATCATTATTGGCCAATTTTTTACATCTAGATCTTTACATGTAGTTATTATCTTAGAACACTATTAAAAACTCATCTTTATGCCAGTAACCATTTTTTATTAAAATAATGTCTGTTTTTATTTTATATATATATATATAAAATTTTTAGATATTTGACTCCACTATGAGTATAAAAAATAACCTAAAACTGAATTTCTCCACAGACAGAAAAAGCAAACAAAGAGAAGCAAGTATTCCTCTGTCCTCTGATTATGGTGCAGGCTCAATAGATTCAACTCCCAGAACCTCAACTGTCAATTATTGTGGTTTGAAAGATACTTCAGAGGTAAGAATAACTGGCAACTGTTTAGGTGATTTCCTTTCTAAAGTCAGGAGAACAAGCAAGCATTAGATTCAGTTGTAGATGCCATTGGCAAGAAAAATAGCAAAATTGTAAATCTACATCTCATAAAAATTCTCTGTGATAAGTAAACAGCACTTAGTGCAGTGTTTTAGACTGTGTTTTATGTTTGTAAACCATCTTTGATGATGATTTATTTTGAGACATTGCCTAAATTTGTTGCTTTTTAAATTAAAGGAAACAACAATCCAGAAAATGGAAAGGATGAAAAAAATGTAAGTAACAGAAAGGGGCAACAGAAATTCATTTCTCTATAGGGAATTGTATTAGATTACAATATATATAGAATGTGCATATGTGTTTCAAACCTTAAAGGTCTCTTGATCAGGTGTGGAATTTCCTTCAGGACTCAAGTGGATAATAAATCCAACTACAGTTATGTGTTTGTGGGATGAGTCACTGTTTTGGTTTCTAACAAGTGATGTAAAACATTGTTAATGGAATTAATTGCAGATTAAAGAGTGCAGAGATATATTTGGTAGATAGTTAATCAAGAGTGCTATCTATTTTTGACAACTAATTTACCAAAATATGAAATAATAAATGTACATAGATGATTTGGAGACATTTTAAGTATTATTAAAGTATTGCTAGTCTTATCAGAAAGTTATTGGTAAGGTAATACTAAAAACGATACTTATATCTAAAGAGCAGTTGAAAGGAAATGTGAAATTGCATTTAAATTATTATGCAACTGACTACTTTAATAAACTATAATATTTTTTGAAATTTGAGACATACTGAAATAACTTATGCTCCAAAAAATAAAGACTCTCAATTGACAGTAGTTGTTATTTCTTCCCTTGGGCCATAGTATGCTTAAGTTATTAATAATAACTGTACCTATAAATAATAGAAATATTGAAATTTATTTTAGGCTCAAAAGCATAATTTCAACAACATATACCCTATGCCTCATTATGACATTTATTTACTTAATTAATTTATTATTTTTCAGGTTTGAAGAAACAGCAGAATTACTGAAAGGTCCAAATCACTAATATAGAATTTTCTAGGTGAACTTCTCTAAGACTTTGGCTACTGTACATGTTGTATATTTGAAGAATTCTCTATAAATTTTAATATACTGCAATATTTTCAAGAATTTTAATTCCATTTGGTATCAGAGCTTTGTCATTCAATAGTGAATAAATACTTAAATATTTTTGCACTACGATTATATTGCTTTACTGTGTTTTACTTTTTGTAGGCAAACTTATGTGCCAGTACATTTCTCCTACCGAGCAAAGTCATTACAGCGCTATATTTTTGTGTTGACATTTGTTGGCAGTGTGCTAAGTAATATGTTTTTTAAACTACAGGGCTTCAGGACCATAGTTTACATCCTGTTGGAAATGTTCCAACTGGGACTTGTGTATTGTACCCAGGAGGTTGTCACACATACCATCTCGCCGTCTGTACAGATGGGTACATTGTAATGAGAAGTCTAACATGTGCATTGAAAATTAAATAAAACAAAAATACAATAATTTTATGCTTAGTTAAAAAGCAGCAACACATTTTCACTTAACATTGAGACAGTAAGGGTCTGATTCTCTTTTTGTATTTAGAAGCAGGTCGAAAAGTTCACTGTGAAAAATGTGTTGAGTATTTTAGTGCTCTATTCTGTAACACATTTTAAGACCAGCAACACAGACACAGATGGTGGCTGTCCAGTATTACAAGATACACAGTGAGGTTTTTTTGTGGGTTTTTTTTTTAACGAAGGGGAAGTATATTTTTCTGGAGAGAGAAAAATTCGTAGATGAATTTAAATAAGAGAAAAATGAAATTCACTTTAATTTACTAGAAAAATTAACTTTATAAGTAAAAAATGTAATAATTATCCTGGCTAATCTTTAAGAAAATTAATTCCATTTAGGATGAAAAAAAGTATTTTTATTTATTATTATTTAGTTCATCTGATTGTATTTTATTTATTCATCTGTTTATATATGTATAGTTTGAAATTTGTCACGTGAAACTAACATTAAGTGAAAATTCTAAGTAGAAATAAAGCATTTTTCATATTGTAATACATGCTTAAGTCATTAGACTTTAAAATTATGAAATTTTGAAGTTAGTATACAAGCTTGCATTTAGTGGAGTTTCAGTAAATATTTCTGCAATAAAACGTATCCATTAGTTTTATATTTTCAGTTTCTAAAATTTTATAGAAATCAAGAGCTTAAAGTTATAAAAGAAAAATATCAATTCATTTCTAAAAATACTAGTACTAGAATGGGGTAATAGCACCACCTTGTGGTGCACATGCCACAAAAAGCAATTTATTTTTATTAAAACGATTACCCATAAAACAGGTCATATTTTCCTTTGGGAAAACTCAATTTCAAATTCAACTCAGTTTCTTTTAAAAAGAAACATTTTTGAAGCTTTATTGTATAAAACAGAAGAAAAGTAAATCTTTTCCCTTTGTCTCTTTTCTCTCTCACCTATTTTTTCAATTGTAATTGACATTCAATATTTCTTTTTTTTTTTAATATATTTTTATTTATTTATTTATTTTTGACAGAGAGAGAGAGAGAGAGCTGAACTGGGGGAGCTCCCAGTTCAGCATATGGTTCCGCACGGGCCGGAGCCGGGATTCGATCCCCGGTCCCCAGCGCTGCAAAGTGAGCACTTAACCCACTGAGCCATCCCGGCTTCCCAAAATATTTATTTATTTTATTTTTGACAGGGAGAGAGAGAGATACAGAGACAGAGAGAGAGAACTGAAATGGGGGAGCTCCCAGTTCAGCATGGGCCGGGGCGGGATTTGATCCCCAGACCCGGGCCCTGCAAAGTAAGCACCTAACCCACTGAGCCATCCCAGCTTCCCTCCTTTTTTTATATGGTGCATATATATACACAATTAGGTGATTTGAAACTATTTTAATTCATAATTTACATGTATGCAAATTATAAGTATCAATTGAAAATATAGTAAAAAATGTGAATATTATTAAGTAGAAATTTGGCTTCCAAGTTTTATTATACTTATATCCAACAACTTGAACTAGTAAAATCAGGTCATAGGAACACCGTATATTTACACTTACAAAGAACCTCACTCTACTATTTTGGCAGCATAATCTTTGGGAAAAAGAAAGCAAATTTTACTTTGTTGAAGTTATTGAAGAGATAGCCAAATTATTTATTATTCTAACTTTTTTAGAAGTTGTAGAAAAAGTTGTTTTCTCTTTTAGACAATTTGGTAAATAGCCTATAACCATAAACCAGTCCATTTTGGTTAACTCGAATGTCTTCAGAAAGTGAGGGATGGGAGTCCTGCAGAGATTATTTGGGGCCACATAATTAAACACTTAGTTAACTGAAATTTTCACTCACTCTACCCCTTAATTCTCACAAGCAGGATGAAAGGTATTTATTATACTAATAAAGACATCAAGCAGTTTGTGTGGGCCTACTGACCTATACTCTCGAGTAGGGCTGGATAGAGATCATATAAGAACACTATAGAGAATGCATAAGGTAAGATACTAATCAGGTCAGATTAAAAAGAGGTAACAACTATATGAAAATTCTAGGCAAAGCTGAGGACTATTTTTCTTTTTTCTAATAAGATTCTATTTGAGCCTAACTGACGACATGTGCCGGGGCGCATGATCTCAAATGCTCCCGCTAAGGACTAGTAAGTGGGAAAAAGTAGTTCTATATATTTTTGTTTGTTTTACTCTAGTATGTAATGTTTTAACATGTAATATATTCTCTAAATATAAAGACTTAAAGGCCTTGGGACTGTGTTTTATACCATTCATTAATCTCAACTTTATATAATTGCAGGCAATTGGGGAAGCATTAAAAAGTAAAATAACCTTGTCAATTTTATAAACTACAACACTTTTTGAGCTCTAATAACATTATAGATTTAATTTTTACTTTTTAACAGTCCCCAAGTTTGTCCTCTGTCTTTCAAACTGAAGGATATAGAGAGTGAAGAGGTGGAGGTAGAGTGAAACTTTAGATGTTAAACTACAAAATCAAATCTTTAATTGTTATGTTACTTGAGCTTTAATGTTTCTACTGGAAATGCCAACGTTCTTCTGCTGAAAAAGTAAAGAAAGCTGGAAAACCACTAACAACACTGAGAACATGCAACTTTGAGTTTAGGAGGAAGATTTTAAAGTCCATGTTTATTTTATCATGATTTTTATTTATATCTATTTTATTTATATCTAATGCTTGTAGGAATGGGGACTATATAATGTATGTATGTCTTATTTTTCTCTCTGAAGTTCACTAAATCATTAGAAATTTTAATAAAATTTTAAATACAAAATGTTCAGCTCAAAATTTTAAAATAAAGAACAGAATGTATTTAATAAATATCCCAAATGTATAAATTATTTGTATTTTATATTATGGATGGGTATTAAGAAGAAAAGAAAAAAAGGGAGAATCACAATATTATTAATAATTATCCAGGACAGTTAAACAGTGGAAATTAAAGCGATGAAAAGTCTAAATGTTTTGGAATAAGTCCTAATTTGTAGGTCCAATCCTTCAATTCATTTATGTTGATATGAACTTAGAGTGCCATCAACTTATGAAGTCACTGGGTCTAGCTCTTCCTTTGGTGTTGAATTCTTTTAAGACTTGTGGATACACACCAGAATTATTCTATTAGTATATCATCTCTGTTTCTTAAAAGCCCTTTGATTGTTCCTATTAATTGGACCATAAGTTCCTTTATCCATCCCCACCTCTTAATTTATACTTTTGTGATTTACCAGTAAAGTTTACTCTGAGTAGATTCCTTCTTTCTGGGTCTTTGGTGGACAGTATTTTTACTTTTATTTTTTTGCTATCTCAAAAATTTGAGATTCTCTAAGAATGTATCACTTTTAGGATATTTATGAAGAAAGGTTTTAAAATAAACTATGGACTGGTTACTGGTAGTTATAAATGTAGAACTATTCATATTAAAATGGAGCCAGGATTGATTGTTTTTAGACCCGTTATTGATAGACTTTCCATTTTCCTCGTACCCAATTTTGATGAGGATGCATTACTTGTTTATTTGTTGGCTGAGTGAATATCAATTTATAATCAAATTATAAATTATATCAAAGTTTCCAAGATAAGTAAGATATTATCAAGTTGAAGCTGTGGCCTGGCCAGTCACTCTATATGCTATCTATGTAAGGATTGTATTGACAAAAGAAAGATACAATCAGCATGCATTCTAGAGAAGAGTCATCATACTTTGTTGGTATGTTAATGGACTGAGTTAGAGTGAAAGTTGAAGTATCTACTAGCCAGTCACTGGCCATGCGTAGGCAGAGAGCAAGATAAATATGGTTCTTGTTCTCAGAGAGCTGACAGCTGAGCAGGAAAGACAGATAATAAGCAATAACAGTGTCTAGTAAATACTGAAAGGGAATATGATGGATTTCAAAAGGTGGAGTAGAGGGAAGGCTTCTAAGAGGAAGTGATGTTAATCTAAATCCTAAAGGATGAATGGCAGATAGCCAGGGAAGGTTTATACAAAAGGACAAGCATGAACAAAGCCCTGAGAGGAAGGTCATTTGAAAGAAATGTGCGTGCATGCACACACACTAGCACAATGTGTGGCATGCAGGACATTCTGAATTCATATTTTGATTTGAGAGTTGAACACTTAAGACCTCCAACCCCTCATATTACTATATAATTTGAATTCTGTAGGCAGCTTTGATTCCTAAATTTATTTTCTTAGTGATGATGTACAACTGTGAGACTGCTCTGGGCCCTCCCCCCTTCTCCCTGTTTCTCTGTCTCTGTCAAAAACAGTAAAATAAATCTTAAAATTTATTTTCTTTATCAACAATTTGTTTGGATGTTCTATTACATTTCTGTATCTGGTAATATATTTAAATACGGAATATAGTAAGCAGCATTATTTCAAAGCTGGTAACTTAAAATTGTCTTCCATACTTCAAGCATTAATATTTTTGAGCCTTAATACAATGACTTTCTTGCAATAAAAAGGTGAGGAGACTTTTATGAACTATATTTTTAAGGGTTTACACACAAAAATACCTAGGTCTCATTTAACACACTAAATGACGTGAAGTTTTAGAGAAAACAAGGTCTCTACTCATAGCAATATGGCAGATAACATACTAAAACATTAAAAAAAAAAAAAATCCAACAAATCATCACATATCTTAGAGAAAATACAATATTTATCACAAGAAGTTAAAAAAAAAATTCCTAAGGGACAAAAGAGGAAGCAGGAATTCAGAGTATTAAGTTTGCTGGAAACAGCAGCTGCCCTGAAGTAATGTGTTGCTGGTAGGAAACCAAGGCCTGAGGGTTTTTTCCTTCATGTTTTTTATCAGTCTTATTGTGCAATAATTTAAATACAATAAAATTTCATCAACTTAAGTGTATAATCAATGAGTTTAGCAGTTTCTCATGAAGTTAAACTATCATCATGTGACCTAGCCGTGCCACCCCTAGATTTACCCAAGAGAAGTGAAAATGTGAATTCAAAGACTTGTATTCTAATGTTCACAGGAATAATGAGAAGTTCTGTGTAGAAAAATCAAACTACACACTAAGTTTATAGAATTAATAGACTTTGGTGGATTTTTTAATATTACATCAATATATAAAATTTATTTCTACAGGAGAGCCATGGATAGAGATTTATTTTTAAAATAATGTATGTAAAAGCAATAAATGGCATGTAGGAGCAAGTATAATAAAAAGTGTGTGAACTTCATGTAGGAATTTATAAAACTTGCAGAAAGTGAAAACATTCAAGCCTAAATGTAGAGACATGACATCTTCATATTAGGAAGATTCAGTAAATACTGTTTATTCTCATCCAGTTTATACTTTCATTACAATAAATTTCAATCAATATCTAGACAGGTTTTTCCCATTCAAATTTAATATTGTGAAGATTAAGAAAGGCCCCAAAAGTAACTAAGATGATTTGAGAAAGAAACTTAGTGGGGTTTTATCCTATGAGATATTTAAAATTATTGTAAAACTGTAGTAATTATAACAGTAATTACAATTGTTAAACAATAGTAGTGTGGGGCAGGCATATAGGCTATTTGAGCAGAGTAGAAAGACTCCAAACAAACTATACTGCAATGTATGACAAGCACTGCATTACTGACTAATGGGAAAAGGAAGGGTTATTCAGTAACTAGTTCTAGAATACCTGACTATCAATATGGGGTGAAATGAGTTTTGAGCCTCACTGGATACCATTCACAATAATTTTTAGATGGGTTAAAGACAAAAGCTATGAAAATAGAAATGAAAGCTCTGTGATTAGCAGTGTCCACATCACCTGTGAGCTATCTGCATCTTAAGAATGTGCATATTAGGGGAAGATGGGATGGCTCCGTGGGTTGAGCACTTGCTTTGCAGCCCCAGGGACCAAGGATCGAATCCTGGTCCCGGCCTGTGAGGACTCATATGCTGAACTGTGGTGTGCTTCCCATGCAGGAGGCCCCCAGTTCAGTTCTTGCCCCCTGGTTCAGCGCCTGGCTCGAAGCAGGGAGTGCCTCCCATGCGGGAGGCCTCCAGCCCAGCTCTTGCCCTGTGCAGCCCCCGTCTACCTGTGTGGAATGAAACCATGTTGAAGGCTGATGCCATACAACTGGAGATTGCTCTGGGCCCTCCCCACTTCTCTCTGTCTCTGTCTTTCTGTCAAAAACCAAAAAATAAATCTTTAAAAATGTGCATATTAAAGTTGGAGAGGCACTGGTACAGGAGATTATAACATTGGGATGGAAGAATAGTTCTTAACATGCACAAGCCATAAAAAGAAATTTGACATTAAAATTAAGTCCTTCAGTTACTGGCTGGAAAGATGGTGGCTTTCTAGAAGACTGGTTGCTCATACAGAAGGTAGTCCTGCAAATATGTCAGCCTGGGAGATACTTGGAGATCCCCAGCCTCCTACATCTATTGCAGAAATAGCTTAACTTAGACTAGCTGAAGTATGAAAGAGCATTTTTGGCTCATCAATTTGATGAATAAAGGAAACCAAAGACATGGCAGAGACCAGAAATATTACTGAGGGAGAGAAAGAGAAAACAGCAAGTTTGTGACCATGTAGGAATTCCACTCCTGAAGCAGGCACTGGGGCTAAAGCCAGGGTTGGCAGCCATCATCGCGTGTGATGGAGAAGCAGTGGCTGCCCCACCACTACCCTGCCATCCCACTGGACACCTGCCCACAAAGTCTTTAAGTATGGAGGCTGGGGACAATGATGTGGGCCTGTGTGAGAAAAACGTCATTGGTAGGGGTGTTTAACAGTTCCCAAAACACTTTTTGATCTCTCCAAAGATGATTTAGACGTTTATGTGGACAAAACACAAGATCAACAAGAGGAAGGAGTTAGTGCTATGGTTATGGCTTCAGTGTCAAGCCTGGCCTGCACTCAGAGAACTGTTCATCTGCTTTATGCAGTCTCCTTTTCCACCTGCAACCTGCAAAGCCTTTTCTGCCTCAACTGGCAAAAGATCTAACTGCCAGTCATGAAGAACGACCAGATCATTCCACATCTATGTTTTCTGCAACTGTATTTATCCACACTGCCTTCCTGCCAGCTCTAGTTTTCCCCCAATAAAGCACATGAAGAAAATGGTTCCAGTGTTCATAAACGGGTGTCCCAAAATTCACGCAAGATTTGAATTTTGCATCATTTGTGCGGTAAAGTGTTGCCAACGGAAAAAAAAGACAGCGTGACAGCTGACAGTTCAGGGTTATTAAAAATGGAGCGCTACATGAAAGAACAACACGTTTTCATTGTTGAGCAATATTTTAAAAATAATGAAGGTTTGGCAGCTACAGTTCGAAATTTTCGTACAAAATATGGTCGGAATAGTGATTTAACTTTATCAACTGTGAAGAGATTAATTAAAAATTTTAGGGGAAGCCAGGATGGCTCAGTGGGTTAAGCACTCACTTTGCAGCCCCGGGGACCGAGGATCGAATCCCGGCCCAGGCCCATGTGGACCCACATGCTGAACAGTTCAGTTCTCACCGGGGCGATACCCCGGCCCAGTTCCTGCCCTGGGCAGCCCCTCGCCCACCTGTGGAATGAAACTATGTGGAAAATCCAATTATGTACAACTATGGAGACTGTTCTGGGCTCTCCCCCTTCTCTCTGTCTCTCTCTGTATCTCTCAAAAATAATAAAAATAAATAAATAAATAAAATTTAGGGAGACTGGGTCAATTAGTGATCTTAAACACTCTGGCCATCCTTCAACAAGTTGTTCAACAAAAAACATAGAAGCAGTTTGTGAGAGTGTTGCTGAGAGTCCAGGGACATCAATTCGGCACCATGGTCAAGAATTGGACATTTCGAGAAGCTCTCTACAGCGTATTTTCACGAAAGATTTGCATCTTCATGCTCACAAAGTTCAACTGACTCAAGAACTGAAGCCTACTGACCGCGCACAGCCAATAGAGTTCGTTGAATGGATTGTGGAACAACAACAAGTGGATGCTGATTTTTCCAACAAAATCATCTTCAGCGATGAGGCTCATTTTTATTTTGATGGCTTGGTGATCAGAATTGGCCGCCCAGATCATGCGATTTAACGCCATTGGACTTTTCTCTTTGGGGTTTTTTGAAGTCTAAGGTTTATGCCAACAAGCCCACGACCACCCACGCCTTGAAGGAGGAAATTGAGCGCTGTGTCAACGAAATTCAGCCACATTTATGCAAAACGGTCACGGAAAATTTCAACAAAAGAGTGCATATTTGCCAGCAAAGCCATGGAGGCCATTTACCTGATATCCTATTCCATACATAAACCTATACTGTATACTTTATGAATCAATAAAAATTTACAATTTTTAATTATAAACTTGTGTTTTCTATCAGAATTACTTCTTGCGTGAATTTTGGGACACCCGTTACTTACTCCCAGGCACTAATTGTCTGATGAGCAACAACTGTAGGCTAGGACCTTGGACTTCTGGGAAAGAGAAACTTCTTTCCACAGCATCTTACCAGAAAAGACTCTTTCTCCATATAGTGTAGAGTGAGGATTGAGCCTGGAGTTGAAAAGCTACCACATGGGACCCAAAGAGGAAGTCAAGATCTCAAAAGGCACAATGGTTAGACAGTGTTTGAATTGCTGGAGGAAGCTTCTTCCAAAGCTAGGATTACCTGTGCATTTTTATTTGCACAAACCAATATACTGTTGTTATTATTAGATGCTTAATGGATATAAGATGTGTCCAGAAAATTGTGTGTACTTTTTAGAAAAAAAACATTTCTTTAATTCTTTTTTCATGGCAAAGGATTATTCAATAGATATGATTTTTTAACTATAATACTTTGATACATGTAAAAGGTATTGTTATTATACAACTCAAACTAATTAGATTCTACATAGTAGTTATCAATTGCTATTAACTTTCCAGGCCCGGACTATTACTTAACAATGTAAATTAAAATGGCTTTTAAAATCTGTTACATAAAGTTGCATAGAAATATTTACTACAAACCATTAGCATTTAAGATTAGGATACACACAGTAACAACAATTATACTTTTTCAGTTTATTAGGAAGGTGAATCAGGATGACTAGGAAAATACACAGAAAAGCAATTTTCTCAAACACAAAAAAATCCTCTCTGTTTTAAGGATTTTGAAATGGTGTTAGCCCTTCCCCTCTTAGTACAGTTTCAGTTGATTTTAAGTTGTAAAAGCTAAAGTTAAAGGAGACATGTGTTTTTAAATTGTTTTAATATATCTTCAAAATTATAAAAGTTATAAAGTAGTGAATGTTAAAATATATTTGGTAGTTTAACAATAACATTTTGCTTCCAGGATAATGTTCTCACACTTTATAGCTTTAAGAATGTACTTTACTCATGGGAACTCAAAATTTTATGCTATGAGAAACTGAATGGAAAAAGTTCCAAAGGTATTTTATGGCTTCTTGGGGGGGGTAAAGGGCAGAGGGGTGGCGTTTAGAAAACGGATAAGTCTGTTTGGATTATGTTGTTCTCTGACTTCGTAAAAAACATGCTAACGAATATATGTTAACCTTAGGTTATCAACATTCTTGCTCAAGATAGATTTATGGTAAAAATAGACTACTGAACTGTCTTGTTAAATTTTTAAACATGAGTTTGGATGAGTTACAAATAACATCCTCTACCCTTAGGTCAAAAAGAATATGTAAACTTGAATTTTTTAGATAAGAATATTTATTACAGTTTCAGTTTTCATACTTCCTACTAAAATAACTATACAAGTACATATAATATTCTTTGCTTTTATTCTGAACATATAAAACATTAATTTTTGAACATTTTCTAAGTAAAATATGTTCATTTTAATTTCATTTTGAAAATTTTTTTAAGTACGAAGAGCAACTTGTATCCAGAAATAACTTCTATTAATATTTTGGTGTATCTAATATTTTACTTTTATCTATGTATGTATTTATGTGAATTGTGTGGGTTATTTTAAAATGGAGATTCTATTTTGGTTATAATTTTTTTTTTTTTTTGCAGAACTTATGAGTATTTTCCAGGTTTTTAAGTGCAAAAATCTAGATTTTAATAGCTACAAAATGTTCTCTCCTAGAAGTTTAATAAACATTTGACCTTTTTCAATATGCCAGGCAATAACACCCTAATCTTTTAAATAATTCCTCTATTGTGTATTTTGTTGATTTATAAAGTTCCTAAATATAGAAAGTGCCATGGTAGAAAACACTTCTATATGTAAATCTTTGACAGTATTATTATTATTTCCTTAGGATATGATTTTAGTATATGCAGTGATCAAGGTAATTGGTATCTATTTATGACTTTATGTTCATAAAAGTTATACTCTTCTGTAGGAGTTTTTGTTTAAATATATACTCACCACAATTGAATATTTTTATTTTAAAAATCCAATTAGCTCATAAATTATATCATCAGTATATTTATTAGTACTTTTTTAAATGTAAGTAAGACAATTACAGAGCTTTTGTTTGTTTGTTTATCCCCATAGATCTTCACCTGAGCCTACTCACCTGAGGAAAAAAAAATCTTTGACCATTTTAACTGTTTCTTCTTGTGTCTAACTAACAATGTACTTCTAAATAATGTGGTTATAGTTTTTGGTCTAGTTTAGGCACTATCTTTGGACAACCTATTATGGAAGAGGAAGAAATAACACATACACTTCTCTCTACCCATCCTACCAATGTAATGTGTACCATATTTCAATCTATCATTTTGTTTTCTTCCTAGATTCTTCCCCTCTGGAGGACTCCATCCTCTTATTCCAACCTGGGCTGCCTGCTCTCCAGGCCTAGTTCCTAGCATTTATCATGGAAGTTTCCTTGGCCTTTCTCCTGTGTTCAGTCTTTCATTCCTTGGATTCTGTGTCTCTCTTTTCTTGCTGTATGCTGGTATTTCCGTGGAGCTTATCACTCGGTCCAGGAGGTCTCCAGAATTCTGCCTGAATGCTGGCTCCCTCCTCAGCTGCGGCTCTTTCTGGGGTGCATCCTAACCTATGGTTTTTTCCTTCCTGCTGCACAGGCAATGTGGCCCATCTGATTTCTACTTTTTGAGAATTTGTTAAAACCTCTGCTTATAGCCCCTCACCCATACTCTTCATGTGGGTTTATAGTTTCCATGTTCCTTTATTGTCATGACAAATGGGGCCTTTGGAGGTGGGAAAAGATTTGCTTTCTTGAAATAGAAAACCTACTTCATCCACTTGAATATTTTGACTTCAGGGAAAAAAAAATTATATATATATATATATATATATATATATATATATATATATAGTTAGTCAAAATCACTAGAGAAAAATTCAAACATTATAGAAGTACCAAAGATGCCCGTCCTTGCTTTCCTCCTATTGTCTAGTAAATCCACACACGGGGAACTTGTTGTATATCCAGCATAGTTGAAGGGACAAACATTAGCAGAAGGAGAAGGTAGGAACTGAGACACAGCCCAACAATAAAAGCAGCAGGGAAAGAGGTGGGGACAAATAAGTTAGTTCTTTGTATGGTAATCTAAAGGCACAGGGTTTCATAGAAGTTGGGACAATGAGGAGAAATAAATTAAGTTTTCTGTATCTAAGATCCCTGTTCCTGGGTTGATTATACATTCTAAGCTGAACCGTGCCATTCATTTCAGTGGAGTTAGAGAGAGCAGTGGCAAAGGAAAAACACGCAAAATAATGGGATAGTGTTTGCTTAGTCTCTGAACACGCAACACCAGCAGCACTCTAGACTCGTTCTATTAACTGCATCAACCATATCTTATAAACACATTTCCATAGGCCATATATAATAGGCCTTGGCTCCATTCACTGCATTTATTGACTCCTCAAATTGCTAATGTCTAATTTTTTCACATCATTTTCATCAAATAAAATGCACTTTAATTTTTATAATTGTATTTAAAATAGAAAATATCTCCCCAAATGGTCCGGGTCTCCAAGTGGCAGAGATTTTATGTGCTTCCTCAGTGAACTGCCAAAGATTTCAGCCAATGTATGCATTTATCACAGCCACTTACTACTCTGGTTCATATGTTGGCTCAATATAGTGGGCCTTAGCCTAAAGAGAAAATGATTGGAGTTGAACATATCCATACCTTCTGCCTCAAGCAATGCAGTTTTGGAGTTAGAAACATGATTTTGTTCCTAATTGTAGGGAAATGATGCTTAGAATTGAACCTGTTCCCATCCTGGAATTGAAGTCTAGAACACTTGAAGACATTCCTCTCTAACACTTGCTAATAGAAACAATCCACCAGGATGTTGAGCCAACACTTCTGCTGGAGGGCAGAGTTCTTTGGAATTTACTGAAAATGGAAAATTGATTACATTAGGCATAGAGGACATTTATAGGTATAGAAACACTTTAGGTATCACAAGACTTTTAAAAGCCAGATACCACTTTTAGGGGATTTCAGAAAAATGTAATCTTTTTTTATTTTTAATAGGCATATAGAGGATTGTTATACTGATATTGATAGGAATTAGGTGGTTAATTGGTGATTTTTAACTTAAAAGGATGAAATGGCTCTAACATTAGGTTTAGCATTTTTCTTTACTATATACAATTCAACTTTGTGGTCTGGCAAATGCCCAATAGCCATTTATCTAGTATGCATACCTTTCTACAGCTGGATTTTCAAATATGATTATGAAGTTCATATGACAGAACTATCCTGAAAATAAATATGTCAGCAGGCTTTGCTTTATTTTATGCATTTATTCTGGATGTAATATAACTTGATACAAAAACAGACAACACTCTTAAGACATTTTGCCAGAGCTATTTAAGTGTAGCATCGTTTGAGATTGTGGAAGGTGATTTAGAAACACCTGGGTTGAATGTTTATGTCCATGCCTTAAATCCTAAAGACCTTGCAGTTTTATAGTCCTTTCGGGAAAAGACAGGAACTGCATTAACACTTGTTAGTGGACTAGTTAATGCACTGTCGAAAAAGACTGTAAAAAATTTGAAATTTATACAAAAAAATAAAATTATATATATATATATATACACACACACATACATACAGGGAAGATTAAAAAGGATTAATGTTTGGTCAACCTTTGTAGGTTTAGGAATATATTTTTTAGAAATACGTCTTATATTTTGAGACTTGAGAGCATGAAGAGAGGCAGCATAGAAATAAAATTCTAAATATTATATTCAACTGAACATCACTGTCTATAGTAGCATTTAATAAAATGTGGAGAGTCCCAGCTAATGTCAAAATAATAATCAAGAAATTCTGCTCAAGGGGGAGAGTAGGGAAAGGGCATCAGATATATGGTGATGGAAAGTGAGCTGATCTGGGTGGTGAGCACACAATGCAATGTATAGACAATGTCATGTAGAATTGTACACCTAGAAACAATGTAATTGTTATCAACCAATTCACCCCAATAAATTTAACAATTAAAAAAAAAGAGAAGAAAGAGAGAAAGAAAGAAAGAGAAAGAAAGAAAAAGATATTCTGCTCAAGCTTGCTCTATATGGTCCTCTTGGGCTGCCTTCTTAACATGATTATTTCCTCACTCTCTCCTCCCTCCCTCCCTCCCAACCATTGGGTCCAATTTGATGCCATACAAGACAAAAAGCTCACTGAATTTGATAGAAGAATATGAACTGATAGATGACTAGAGAAAAGAACAATAAACTTCTTTCTCTCTTTCTCCGCAACATTTTTACATTTAACCCTTATTATCTAGAGAAGTGCTTCACCTTTCTCATCAGGAAGAGTGTTTTGGGTCAGTGTAATAGGAGTATAACACTGTAGCTGATGAGGTACACACATGTATTTTTTTTTCAAAGTGGGAAGTTTTATAGGCTATGAGATAATACATTAACCACATAAAGTGCTAGACTTGAAAAAAAAAAACCCTTCTGATGGAAACAAGATAATCTTCATTAATAATAACAGTAATACTAATCATTGCTCACATATTTGAATACTTACACTGACTGGGCATAGTGGATTACATATATTATCTCATTAAAATTTCCCAACAGTCTCATTATATTGATACTTGTAGTATCCCATGGTATGGATGAGATTTCTAGATCAATGATCTATTGTGATTAACAAACTACTTCCAAAATTAGTGTTTTATAATATCAACCCTGAATTAAACTCACAATTCTATGAATAGTGATTTGAGCAGAGCTTTGCTGATTGTTTCTTGGTCTGTTTTTTAATGTTAAAAATGATTTATTTTTATTATTTTTTATCAAATTTATTGAGGTGATATTAATTAGTAAAATTATATAGGTTTCAAGTGTACAATTCTATAATACAATGTCTATATATTGCACTGTGTGCTCACTACCCAGGGTCAGTTCTCCTTCTATCACCATATATTTGACCCTCCCTCCTCTACCACCCTCACCACTTACTCTCTGGTTACTACTGGTTCTTAGTCTTGACCAGGTCTAGGTGGTCTGGTTGAGCTCTAGGAGCCTGTGATCAGCTAGTGAGCCAGTTGGAGCCTCACTGTTCTAAAAAGACTTTAGCTGAAACAACAGGGCCTCTCTACAGTTTCTCATTCTCCAGCTTACTAGCTTTGGCTTGTTCATAGACTCATAGGGTTGTCTCAGTTTCAAAAGCTCCAGAGTGGTACCTGCAAGACTGCTTGAGCCCCAGGGTTGGAACTAGCACAACATCTTCATTTCCAGTGCTTTTTGTTTGTCAAGCAAATCACAAGGTCTGCCAGATTTTAAAGGGTGGGGAAACAGCTTCTTGGAAAGACTTCTATTGTGACTACTTTTGTATTCTACCACTGTTTCCGAGTGGAAGAGAGGTGTCCTGGCTTGCCAAAGCACACAGTATGTAAGTAACTAGACTCTCATACGCTGCTGGTAGGAATTGCACAGCCACCTTAGAAAACAGTTTGACATTTTTTGAGTTGTTTGTTTTCTTATTATTAAATTTTAAGAGCTTTTTTATATATTCTGGATGCAAGTTTTTCATCTGACATATGTGTTGTACATATTTTCTTCTAGTACTTGGCTTGTGTTTTCATTCTCTTGATGGCATTTTAAAAAAGAACAAACGTTTTTCATTTTTAATGAAGTCCAATTTACCAATTATTTTCTTTTATGTCTTGTGTGTTGGTGTTCTGCTTAAGGCTGAATGAGTGCATGAGAAGTGGTTGAGAAGAGTCAAAGTATAGCTCTAGCGATCCAAGCATATAGCCTGAAAGTGGTCCAAGTGTTTAGTTAAAAAAAAATTTTTGAATTTTATTTAATAAGATAACCTTACTTTCCTTAACATAAAAAATAAAACTTTACATATAGATGAGTTTATCTGATGCTCCAGGATTAAAGGTCTGCATTTATTTCATGGCACAGGATTGTACACCCTTAGAACATAAGAACTCTAGAGTGAGAATCTTATTAATAGAACTGAATGGCCACTTGCCTTAGAAATGAACAGTATTAGTATGCATAATGAGTCATACAAATAAAAGCAATAAGGCTATAATTAGAAGAGGGAATTGCTATTGTAGTATTTATACATAGACATGTATGCATACATATCTACATACAGTGAAATCTGCTTTAATCTTTTCTGACCATTGACTGTATTATAAACTTACTATGTAGATTCAACTACTCAACTGCTTAAATATGTCTAAGCTACTAATAAACGTTCCTGAATGAATAGCAGATGAACAACTGAATATAAATGGAAACAGATGACTCAAAGAAGAGGATCCAGAATTGTCATCAACTCTTCATGATCACTACATGTTTTCTCTAACTAGCTCATATGCCCACAGCACATTGCCAAAGTTTATTGACTTCTTCCAGAATTTCTGTATGAAATTATGATTATGATCTCATGGAGTTCAGGGTTACTGACTACAGAGCACGCCTCCCCAGGACGTTTTTTCAAAGGAGCTGGTACCCCCAGGAGCGTTGGGGGAAAGGGGCACACATGCATTTGAAGACATTCATTACTAGCCTAACCTCTGCTGTGTGATCTCAGAATCTTCCATAGATAGACTCCTTTCAGATCTGAAAATCTGGACTCTTTCCATGATTCAGAGACACAAGGCAAGCAGAAAAGGATACCCATTGACCCTATATTTGGTATCCACATTCTTGTGCCTTTAAGATATATTTTTAAAATTTGATCTATCAATATTTCTATGAATATACATACATACTTGTACAATAAAGGTATTCATGATATATGAGGAAAGACGGGTTCTTATCCCACATAAGCCACATAAAATAACATAAAACAATGGTTTCTGCTCTAGAGGTATTTGCTTTCAATTTAATGTCTGTTTAAATGTGAATATATATATATATATATATATGTATGTATGTGTATATATATATATATATATATATATATATATACACATATACACATATACTGTTCTTTTAATGATAATAAGTAGCTGAATGTTGCAACTAGGACTGTAGGACTAAGGTATAATACTGAATGTTTATCCTCATTGGACAAATCCTAGAAGACACACAACATTCATTTTATGCTTTATTTCTGCACACACATCAGATTGTTTTTACTATTTAAATTATCTAATGGATTTATATCCCTGATTCCATCTCTCTGTTTTTACTCCTTCTCTGACAAAAACTGTTGATTTTCAAAGACAGCTTAAGATAGGGGAATGTATATTCAGATACATATGCATAGAACTGCCAGAACACACGCAGATGGCGCATGTGAGGAGAGTGTTGATGGTGAGGGAGGGCTAGGATTGTCAGAAGCATCAGTAATTATTATTATTATTATTATTATTTTGCACAGACTCAGATATATGTGGTAAATTACATGCCTGTTATAATGACTGATAAAGGGGAAGCCGGGATGGCTCAGTGGGTTAAGCACTCACTTTGCAGCACCTAGGACCGAGGATCGAGGATCGAGGATCGAGGATCGAGGATCGAGGATCGAGGATCGAGGATCGAATCCCGGACCCAGCCCTTGCAGATCCATATGCTGAACTGGGGAGTTCCCCCAGTTCTGTTCTCTCTCTCTCTCTCTCTCTCTCTCTCTCTCTCGTCAAAAACAATTATATATATATATATATATATATTATTATAATGGCTAATTTTTGCAGAAAAAAAAATGTCCAGCTCAAAATCTAATTTCAGGCAAATGTTCATCCATCATAATAACTATCTTATCTGTGCTTTTAATGTACTTATTTCTCTGATTGATTGTGCTAGTTACATTAAGTATTTACTAGCACTCTATGCAATGTATCACAACATGCAACTAGAACAAAGACCAGTTGTAAGGGTTTAGTACCAAAATTATTTTAAAATGCTAAGTGCTCATTTCTTCCTCTACAATAATTCTTGATGTTATCTCATTTATGCCATTGGTTCTAGTATCAAATAGCTTACTAGGTTTGTCATATAGTTATGCAAGTTTATGTATTACGTAGATTATGTATTATCATTGCATAAAATCTTAAAGCACAAAATTTCTTTGAAAAATCAGCAATAAATATAAAAGCAGTAATTTTTAAGTTGTGTATATTTGGAAATATTCTTAATTCTGAAGTAATGTGCAGCATTAATGTAAATAACTAGATATTTTCTTAATTAAAATTTCTTTCAGTTTATAATAAATAGCTCTATGTCTCAAAGACAACCTCTTTTAATACAAATTCTCCTCTAGTTTTTCTTCTGATGCATTTTAATGTAACTGTGACCATATGCTATAGTTTATATCTGCATTTTAAAATTAAAATAAAAAATAAGTTTTTCCTATAATTGTACCAAAATTTATTGCTTGTAATTTAAAAATTCAAGTGACTCTGATGCTCTTGTTTTAGTTAACCCCATAATGTTGCACATACAGGTTTGCTGTTTATGAAAATGCTCTCATGAACACCGTACTACATGAAACTTTCACAAATTTTACATTATTTCTTTTACTCAGAGTGTAACCAGAGAAGCAGAACTCCTAGAAGATATAAATTAAGAGCTTCATGGCACACAGGGAAGATAGTCAATGGTATTGTAACAACCATGTAAGGCATCAAAGAGGAAATAGACCTGTTGGGGTTATCACTATATAAGGACTGTAAATGTCTAAGCATCATATTCTCTCATACATGTGAACCTAATAAATAAATAAATAAAATAGAAGGCATATTCATTGCAAGGAAGTGGCTCACCTGATTCAGGAGGCCAGTTGGGTTAGTATGGAATCATTTGGGAAGGCTATTTTTATTTTTTAATTTTATACTTCATTTTGATAGTCAATATTATGTTATATTAATGTCAGGTGTACAGTATAGTGTACACTTATATCATTTAAGAATGATCCTCCTTACTAGTTTAGTACCGACTTGGAAGTATGCATAGTTATTACCATATTATTGACTACTGAATAAAGCCCATTCTTATTCGATAAGATAATCTCCTTGATAGTCAATTGATTATGAACTTTAGTCACATCTAAAAAATACCTTTGTGACAACACCTACATAACTGTTTGTGAATAACTGAGAACTGTAGTTTAGCCAAGTGGGCACATCAAAAGACCATCAGGGTTAAATTTTCAGAAGTAGAATTAATGAGTCAGAGATAATAAATTTTTAAAAATTTGATACATATATTCAAATTATTTTTCTAAAGTTTATCACAATTTTTCTTGCTTTCCCACTATATCCTTGCCTTTCCTTGAGGTAGGTACCAGACTGCCTAACCTACTATACTATGGGTCAGTAACACAGGTGAGTGTGCCCCTAAAATAAAAAAACAGGGAAGCTCGGATGGCTCAGGGGGTTAAGTGCTCACTTTGCAGCCCTGAAGCCCGAGGATTGAATCCTGGCTCTGGCCCATGTGGACCCACATGCTGAGCTGGGGAGTGCCCCCAGTTCAGTTCTTGCCGGGGCCTATGTGGGAGGCTCCCGGCCCAGTTCCTGCCCTGCACAGCCCTGTGCCCACCTGTGGAGTGAAACTATATGGAAAACTAATACTGTCAACTATGGAGACTGCTCTGGGCCCTCCCCCTTCTCTCTGTCTCTCTGTCTCTGTCTCTCTGTCAAAACACAATAAAATAAATCTTTAAAATAAAGAAAGTACTAGTGTCTCAAGATAAGCACATTTCCTGGCAGTAAGTGTTTAAGGACTCTGCTTTCCCAGGATAATTTTGTCTGCCTTCTCCATGCCACCCTCTGCCAACAAACACTGTATAAACCTCACTGGGCAAGTGCCCAGATCTATTTATAGGTGGGGTTATACATTTCTATTTATTATTTATTCTTTATAAGAAATGTGTTAGGCATTTGGGGAGGAAAAGAAGTATTAATCATATTCTCCAAAAACCTAAAATTCATACAGTAATTTTCAAATAAATATTTAATGTTATATTCATGTTGAAGTTCATTTTTATATATTTCTCTAGAAAATAGAGCTAAATCATATCTTTAAAATCTATTCAACTATACATAAAAGTCAGACCTTTGTGAATCTCCTTGTGGTTTCAGTAGGTCGGTGTAGAGGTCCCTATCATTTTATCTTTAGAAACCTTATAATTAGGCAGCGAGTAATTACCTGGATGGATTTGGGGATAAGATTTTCTTTTAGTTGAATTCTTAGTCATACTATGTATTATAAATATATATTTTTAGTTTAAACAAATAACCTAATCTCTCTAAGCCTCTATTTTCTCACTTATAAAATAATGATAATACTATCTTTTGTGTGGTTATATGAGGGTTAAATGAACCAATATATATGAAACGTGTGGTATACAGGTGACACATGATGTATTTCTCTGTGTGTGTATGAGTATTCTCCCTCCACCCCAATATTTTCTGCTTCTTTTCTGTCCCCCAGCCCAACCTTTCAAGCAATTTAGTGGCAGGCCCGAAAGTGGAACTGGCTTGAAAATCATTCTTTTATGTTTTCAAAGCCTCAAACCTTCAGAGGATTTAGGTTTAGCAGGAAGCAGGAAAAGGGAGAGGGAGGTGTAACTTGAAGACAGAGACAGGGTGTGTTGGAAAAACATAAAGAAACAAATGCTCCACCAGAGTACACAGAGGGTCCCCAAAGCTGAGGGAGAGGAGGAGGGGGCTTGCAGATCCTAAGAGCAAAAGATCTGCATGCTTAGTGGCAGTGCCTGAAAAGCTAGGGGGACTCTCAAAGGAGAGTCCCTGAGTCCCAGCAGAGCCTCTGAGGGCAGGGGGCTTGCAGCCTTAAGGAGGTATAAGAACAGCCAAGATCTGCCAAAGCTGAAGGAGCCATACTGATGGAGGCAGAGATAACTGGTTAATTGCAAGGATGGTTGCAGATGGCCAGAAGCCCTGATATCATTTCATGTGACCCCAGAACCAAAGCATGACTCTGGGTTGGGCAGTGACAGACTCTCACAGAAGGATAAGTATCACAGTAGCCCAATAGGATAGGGCGTAGAAATTAAAATGAGGTTAATTTTTTAAAAAGTAAAGAGGTGAGGTAGCACTTAACTTGTAAACCAAGCTTCATACCCACCCCCTAGCCAAATATATGGTGGTGGAAAGAGTTGTATACCTAGAACCTATATGATTATTACTGACCAATGTAACCCTAATAAATTTAACAATAAAAAAAAGGAAAAAATGATCCATAATGATGGCAATTTAGCTATTATTTATATGAAAGAGAGTTAAAAAGAGCATTTTCTGGTTGGCATCTCTTAAATATTTTCTGCTATCTTTAAAGGCCCTCCTTGATCAGTTATATCTAAAGTTAAAATTTTTGGATCTTTTCTTTCCACTGTTTTTTGCCTCCAAACAAGCTAAAAATTTCTTTATCCTCAAACAACCACTACCATTTTCTCTTGCTCCAACTATCCATCAAGTTCCTGTATCCTTTTTCTTCTTGCTCATATTTCTTAAAGACACAGTCACACTTGATGTGCTCACTTTCTTAACTTCCGTTTACTCCTCAACTGATTCTAGTTTGGCTTCTGGACGGCCAAGGTCTTAGGTGGCCTTCAGAATGACGGAGAAAGTACAGGTCTTCCTCCAAAATACTTAATAACCACACTCTCCCCATGAAGGAGACTTACTGGCAAGTGTTCACTGATAAGAAGCCTGGAGAAGGAGCAAGATGGCGGCATGAGAGGAGAACCCAGACATCTACCTGGGAAGGGACTTACAAACAAAAAGGAACCCACAGGGGAAACCCTGAGAAGCACCCTCAACTGAGAGAACCACACAACGCAGAACAACACACAAAGGTTAGAGGAAAAAGGGGAGAGCGGGAGAGGGAGGGAGAAGGAGCAGTTTGGGG
>PVKE010013705.1:0-36136 GCA_004027555.1 Craseonycteris thonglongyai
AAAAAAAAAAAAAAAAAAGCCATCAATCTGGGATTCTACAGCCAGAAAAACTATTCTCAAAAGAGAAAAAATAGACTTTCTTAAACAAATAAAAACTGAGGAAATTCACTGCCAACAGATCTTCTATATGTACCCTTGATGTGATGAAATGAAAATTCCATCAAGAATGTGACATCTGTACTGTCACCTCTGTAGACCTCTGTAGTTAAATATCATTCTACAATTGAATAATACAATCAGAAAATACAAGAAAACATAAAGCCACATTGATACCTTCCTTATAAATGATTTTTTAATGTGATACAAAAATCAAACCATTACTCTTTATGGGTGGGCACTACTATTAAATAGAAAGATAACCATACATAAGCAGTAGTCTTCTCATCTCAGAAAGAAACATTAATAATTTGGATTAGTTTTCTTATTCTCTGATAATTCAATAAATCGTCTACATTTCATATTATTAGCTAGAATCATATTTTCTATATCTAAGTATAATAGGCAATACATAAATATATTGTGTTACTTAATAATGGTACATATTGTTTCCCATTTGAAATGTAGAAAATGATTTCCTGTATGGTTTTAGGAATTTAAGAAGTTAATCTTACTTGATTGGCTGTAGATTAAATATAAAAAGAGGGAGGGAATGGGCAGAAGGGTATGTGCTGGGAAATTATATGGGTTATAGTATGATTTCAAATTCAGATTGTATAGAATATAATTAAAATACGCACAGTTGTCTCAGTATATTTACTGTTAAAATACTTTATTAAAAGTTATACCACTTTTGAAGGTAGAAAAAAAAGGTTTAAAGATAGAGGAGAGAAATAAGAAATGTAGCAAGGTAAAAGCGGAGAACCTTGGAAAAAGGATACTTCAGAAATGTTTTACCACTTTGTCTTCCCGTGAAACTGCAGTGAAAATATGCATTAATCATTAATGATTCTGGAACTGAATGTGTTTTATTCATGTTTCCAGATATTAAGAACTGCTGAGATTGCCTTGTTGATGGATAGCAAATAGCAAGTCAGAGCAAGATTTGGGAACTAAGCAAAATTATAAACATAGTAAATGTTTATTGGGAGCTTGTTATTTGACATGTATTGTTATACTGCATGTGTTTGTAATTCTTTACAACTACTCTGTTAGGTAGAAGCTATTATTTCCTCAGTTTTACAGATTTGGGAACCACAGGTAAGCAAAATAATTAGCCCAAACTAATAATGAATAATAATAACAGAGGCAGGATTTGAAACTGATCAGTCTGACTTCAGAGTCTACAATTTTGACTACTTCAATTCATTTTCTTGCTCACTCTCTTTCTCATCTGTTAGAATTTCAAAATAATTTGAGACTGACATACAATATTAAGTAATTCCCTCCAAAATTACAATAAAAATTAGGAAAAGTTTAATGGCTAGCTGAATTGGTTAAAGACAATTTTAAAAGAAAGTGATGATTTTACTCATTATTAAAACCATGAGTTTTTCAGAATGTCCCCTGCTCCTCAGAATTCCCATATTAAAACTTATGTGGCAATACAATAATTTAAACAATTATTAATTTTAAAATATATCCCATAAATATGAAGAAGGAGACAAAATTAATATTATTTATTCAGGATTAAGAATGGCTATTTGGAAACAAAAATGAGAACAATCTGAAAGACGAATGATAAAAGCATTTCACAATTTCCAATTATTAAATTAACATCAAACCAGTAGCTTCTCTATACAACAGAAATAGCTATTTAGAGATATATTAAAATCAGATAAACAATAACAACAAAAGTATAAAATAACTAGGACTAATCTTAAGAATTATGACAGCTCATCTGAGAAATATTACAAATTTAACCTAGGGACATAAAAGATGTTCATAAATCAAGAGACATTCCATGTTTCTAGATTAGAAGCTTTAATATTTTAAAGATGTCATTTCTCTTCAAATTAATTTATAAATTTAATGCAATCCCAATTAAAATTTGATGAGATTTTTGTTTGGAACTTGACCAAATGATTCTAAAGTTCATTTACAAGAATAATTGTGTTAGAATAGTCATGCAAAGACCAAGAAAAATGAGTAATGAGATTGACTTGCCCTATTAGAAATTAAATTGTCACTGTGGTATGGTACCAAAGTAGTCAGATCCATAAAACTAAAAAGAAAATCCAGAAGCTGAGTTAAGTAAGTATAATAATTTGGTATATATTAATGATGTCAGTTTAAAATATTAGGGAAAGAATCAACTATTTAATAAATGGATTATTTAATAAAATATGATTGGTGGCAAGTAGCTAATTATTGAAAAAAACAGGTTGGCGTCTTTTACTGTAATTTCTACAAACTTAAACTCCAGATGTTTCAGCTTTGATTGGAAAAAAAGAAACCATTAAAATACCAGAATATATAAATAAGTATTTAAATGTAATCTTGCGGAAGACTTCAAATGTGTGGACTCAGTGGCCGAAAGGAAAGGAACAGAGATGTCATCAAGATGGCAGCATGAGAGAAAACTCTTGAAACCTCTCCTGGAAATTATAGCAAATTGAATAACTGAAGTCCAACAATGGAATCCCTAAGTAACACAAAGACTCAGCTGAGAGACCCACCCATCTCAAAGAAACAGCTAAAGTTTGGAGAAAGGGAGGTGAGTGGGGGAGAAGGCAAGTGGGGAGCATAGACCTGGTGCAGGAGAAGGAGTGTGGTGGGGGTGAGGAACACAGGCCAGAGCACAGTATGATCAGGGTAGAATTAGCAACTAAGACACAGATAGGTGCTGAAATGCAGGCTGGAGCACAGCACGATCCTGGGCAGAGCGTGGGCCCAGGAAAAGAGAAAGGCAGAGATGGCGACCCATGCTCCTTCCCTGGCCCTGTGCATTCCTTATAGAGGAACAGGCTTGTGTTGCAGCTGGCCCAGCACCCAGGGATGCGACCTCGGGGCACATAGAGGTAGTAACCTTCACTGCCAGGCGCAAATCATAAATGAAGAGCCAGGATGCCTCCCCCCACCCTCCCAGAGCTTCCCTCCTCCATCTCCTCCCAGTGCTGACAGGGAAGGAGCTGTAGGGGCTAGACAGCGGCTGTCTGTATATCACTATTACCCTGTGCCACAAACAAATCTGCACCTCACTCAAGATACCCCGCCCCCACCCTTCCCAGCTGAAAATGGCAGGGGGTCCAGGGAAGCTGCAACACACAGGCACAATGGCTTCTGACTGTACTGGGATTTCACAGGCCCAGAGCACTAGTCCACCACATCCTTCCAAGGGGGAGGCACATTGAGACCAAGGTGGCTGGGTCAAAGAAGAGAAGCCCACCTCCCAGGATCTCTCTCAGTGTGAGAAGACCGAAAAACCAAGAGAAAATAAACTGCAGCAGTCCAAGAGCTCTATTGACTCCTACTGGGAAGTAAAAGGAATATCTCTTCATATCTGGGGCTGGGGGGTGGAGGATGGGGGTGAGTTCTTAGATGCCTAGGAAGAGAAACATACCAAAAGTTATGAGTACCCCAGGAAACAAATATGTTGAAAAATGAAATAAAAAATCTCCATAAAAGAAACTTATAGACATGGAAATATGTAATTTAATGACACAGAATTCAAGACTGAAGTTCTGAAAACACTCATAGAAATCAAAGAACATACAGAGAAGCAGCTTAATAAACTCAGAAAGGAATTCTGTGAACAAAAGAAATATTTTTTTATTGTTAAATTTATTGGGGTGACATTGGTTAGTAAAAATTACATGGGTTCCAGGTGTACAATTCTATGATTACATCATCTCTGTGTTGCATTCTGTGTTCACCACCCAGTTCTCTTTCCATCATCATATACTTGAGTACCCCCTCCTCCTCCAGGCCCTCCCCTTTATTCTCAGGTAACCACTAAACTATTGATTGTGCCCCTGAGTTTTTGTCTCTTTGTTGCTTTCAGTTTTATGTTCCACATATGAGTGAAGTCATATGGTTCTTGTTTTTTTCTGTCTGGCTTATTTCGTTTAGCATGATGATCTCAAGGTCCATCTATGTTGTCATAAATGGTCATATTTCATCTTTTCTTATGGCTGAGTAATATTCTATTGTGTAAATGTACCATAACTTATTTATCCAGTCATCTATCAAAGGACACTTGGACTGTTTCCATGACTTGGCCACTGTGAATTAGTGCTGTGATGAACATTTGGGTATGTATGTCTTGGCAGATTAAGGTTTTCAAATTTAGGGGGTAGATGCCCAGAAGGACAATTGCCAAGTTATATGCTATCTCTATTGTTAATCTTTAAAGAAACCTCCATACCATCTTTCAGTGGTTGTACCAGTTTATATACCTACCAGCAGTGTATAAAGTTTCCTTTTTCTCCACAGCCTCTCCAACACTTGTTATTCCTTGTCTTGTTGATAATAGTCATTCTAACAGGTATGAGGTAGTATCTCATTCGTGGTTTTGATTTGCTTTTCCATAATAGCTAGTGAAGTTGAGCATTTTTTCATGTATCTATTGGCCATTTGTATGTCTTCATGGGAGAAGTGTCTGTTCAAGTCCTCTGCTCATTATTTAATTGGATTGTTTGTACTTTTGTTGTGGAGTTGTAAGAGTTCTTTATATATTTTAGATATTAGCCCCTTATCAGAGGTGTTGTTTGCAAATATTTTTTCCCATTCAGTTGGCTGTCTCTTCGCTTTGTTGATGGTTTCTTTCGTTTTGCAGAAGCTTTTTAGTTTGATAGAGTCCCATTCATTTATTTTTGCTTTTACTTCCCTTGCCTTTGAGGTTCATAAATTCCTCCCTGAACCCAAGATCTATAAATTTAGTACTGAGGTATTCTTCTATACAGTTTATTGTTTTGGGTCTTACATGAAAATCTTTTATCTATTTTGTGTTAGTTTTGATACATGGTAACAACTTGTAGTTCAGATTCATTCTCTTGCATATGGTTTCCCAATTTTCTCAGCACCATTTACTGAAGAGGCTTTCTTTTCCCTATTGTATATTTTTTGTTTCTTTGTCAAAAATTATCTTTTTATATATATTTGTGTTTATTTCTGGGGTTTTTATTCTGTGCCATTATTCTTTGTGTCTGTTTCTATTCCAACACCAAGCTGTTTTGATTATTGATGCTTTATAGTATAGATTAAAATTGAGAAGCCTGATGCCTTCAGCTTTAAACTGTTTATGTAGGATAACTTTGGTGATTAAGGGTCTTCTGTAGTTGCATACAGATCTGATAATTTTTTTTTAATCTATTTCTTGAAAGAATGTCTGTGGGGTTTTTGATGGGAAGTACATTAAATTTGTATATTGGTATGAGTAATATGGCCATTTTAACTATGTTAACATGGGATATCTTTCCATTTCTTTGTGCTATCTTCAATTTCTTTTTTTTCTTTTAATTAATTGTTAAAGTTATTGGGGTGATGTTGGTGGCTAAAAATTATAGGTTCCAAGTGTACAATTCTACGTTACATCATCCACGTATTGCATTATGTGCTCACAACACAGAGTTAGTTCTCTTTCTATCACCATATATTTGATGTCTCCTCCCACCTCCCCCACCTTATTCCCCCCTTACTCTCAAGTCTCTTCAATTTCTTTTAATAGTGTCATATAGTTTCCAATGTATAAGTCCTTCATGCTCTTTGTTAAGTTTATCCCTAGATATTTTATTTATTTATTTATTTTTGCAAATACAGAAAGTATTGTTTTTCTCATTTCTTTTTCTAAAATGTCATTGTTGATATATAAAAGTGCAATTGATTTTTGTACATTGATTTTTGTATCCTGCAACTTTACTGTATTCATTTATTATTTCTAATAGTTTTCTGGTAGAGTACAAAATAAATATTTTAAAAAAGAAATTGAAGCTTTAAAGAAGAATTAAATAGAAATTCTGGAGATAAACAATGCAATAAAAGAGATAAAAAATGAAGTAACATATGAAGTAGAACCAACCAGATGGAGAAAAGAATTACTGATGTTGAAGATAGAAATGTGGAAATGACACAGAGAGGAGAAAAAAAAGATGTGAGACTTAACAGAAATGAAAGAATGCTACAAGAACTACCTGACTCCATCAGAAAAAATAATATAAGAATAATGGCTTTACCAGAGGGGAAAAGAGTAAAAAGAGCACACTTGGTATATTCAAATGAATAGTTTTTGAAAACTTCCCAAGCCTATGGAAAAAACTAAACCAGGAATGTCTAATCTTTGGGCTTCCCTGAGCCACACTGAAGTAAAAAGAATTGTCTTGGACCACACGTTAAATACACAACACTAACAATAGCTGATGATCTATTAAAATAAATCACAAAACAAATCTCATAATGTTTTTAAGTTTATGAATTTGTGTTTGCCCATATTCAAAGCTGTCTTGGGCCACATGCAGCCCGTGGGTTATGGATTGGACAAGTTTGAACTAGATCCTCAGCTTTAGGAGGCAAACAGGATGCCCAATTATCTCAATCCCAATAAGCCTACTCCAAGGCACATTATATTAAAGCTGTCAAAAATTAATTACAAAGAAAGAATCTCAAGGCAGCCAAGAAAAAGAAGACTATAACCTATAAAGGAAAGCCCATCTGATTATCATCAGACTTCTCAGCAGTAACTCTATAGGATAGGAAAGAGTGAAGTCAAATATTCAAACTATTGAAAGAAAAAAATTGCTAGCCAAAAGTAATGTATCCAGCAAAGTTATCCTTCAGATATAAAAGAGGAATAAAAACATTTATAAATATCTAGAAGCTGTTGGGAGCTGGCCCAGAACCTGAAGGGAAAGGTTTCGGGGGCCTGGATGGCAAAGCCTCCGCTCCCTTGACCTCTCAGGAGGGACCGGCCTGGGGCCTGATGGCAAAGCCTTGGTCCCCCCTCTCATCTCCCTTGTTGATTAGTTGTAGAAAAACGCATTAGGAGTAACTTCAAGAAGGCCAGTTGGCAGATGCCAATAGATTTATGGCCAATGATCTACATATCAAAGCCTTTACTAGAAGTAGCTGTTATCTTCTGTAAAGATCTGTTCACACAGTGCTTTGCTATGCTAATGTCTGACCTTTCCTTGTTCTTTGTAGTGACATATTGGTATGCTATATATGATAAGCAATAAAGCTATTCAGGGCTGCTCCCACCGAGGACAGCCAACTGGCCATTTGGTCTGTCTGTCAATTCCTACCACTCGAACTTGGGGACTTTGTTCATCCAGGCTGGTTCCTGGAAAGAAGCTTAATAAATTCTCTAGCAAAAGACCTGGATTATAGGAAATACTGAAGGAGGCTACTCAACCTGGAACCAAAAGTCAAAATAAATAGGGATAACTGGTGACAACAAAAACATAAAAGGTGAGGAAGTAAAAGTCTAAGTTTTCGAAGGGAAATGATGATAAGAAGCATGTTTAAGAAAAAGAACTACTGTTTATACAAAACTTTATTTTACATATACTTAGTAGTAATCAACTCAAAAAAACAAACAACAACAACAAAAACCCAGGGATGCTGGAATAGCTCAAACAAATAGCATCCAGAGAAAAGAAAGTATAACCATACTTATATCTGACAAAACAGACTTCAGGATAAAAAAAAAGAAAAAGGTAGGGGAAGATGGGATGGCTCAGCGGGTTAAGCACTTGCTTTGAAGCCCCAGGGACTGAGAATCGAATCCCGGCCCCGGCCCATGCAGACCCACATGCTGAACTGGGGTGTGCCCCCAGTTCCGTTCTTGCCGGGGCCTATATTGGAGGCTCCCAGCACGGTTCCTGCTCTGCGCAGCCCCACGCCCACCTGTGGAGTGAAACTATATGGAAAACTAATGTCAACGATGGAGACTGCTCTGGGCTCTCCCCCTTCTCTCTGTCTCTCTCTGTCTGTTTCTCTCTGTAAAAAATTAATAAAGTCTTTAAAAAAAGGTAATAAAAGACAAAGATGAACATTCCATAATGATAAAGGGGACAATACGACAGTAGGTATGATACTTGTTAATATATATGTTCCCAAACAGGAAGCACCAAAATTTACAAAGCAAATGCTAACAGAACTAAAGGGAGAAATCAACAAAAACCATTATAGTACGGGACCTAAACACCTAATTGAAATCCTTGGATACATCATCCAAACAGGAAAATCAATATGGAAATATTACCTGTAAATGGTACATTACAGAAATTGGACATAATTGACATTTATGGGACACTTCATCCTATAATACAAGACTATACATTCTTTTTCAGTTTACATGAAACATTCTCAAAAATAGATCACACGCTGGGACACAAAACTAGCTTCAGAAAATTTAAGAAGATTGAAATCATATCAAGTGTATTCTCTAACCACAAAGCTTTGAAATTAAAAATCAACTACAAAAAGAAAACAGAAAAAAAGAAAAAATACATATACACAGACATTAAACAATATGTTATTAAAAAATGACTGAGGCAAAAAAGCTAAAAGAGCTAAAAAATAGAAACAAATGAGAATGAAAACATATCATATCATAATTATTGGGATGCAGTGATAAGAGAAAAATTTATTTCATTACAGGTCTGTCTCAAAATTAAACAAGAGGGGAAGCTGGGATGGCTCAGTGGGTTAAGCACTCACTTTGCAGCCCTGGGGACTGATGATCGAATCCTGGCCCTGTCCCGTGTGGACCCATATGCTGAACTGGGGAGTGCCCCCAGTTCAGTTCTCACCGGGGTGAAGACCCCAGCCCAATTCCTGCCCTCTGCAGCCACACTCCCACCTGTGGAATAAAACTATGTGGAAAAACAAATGATGTGCAACTATGGAGACTGTTCTGGGCCCTCCCCCTTCTCTTTGTCTTTGTCTCTGTATATCTCTCTGTCAAAAACAATAAAAATAAATCTTAAAATAAATAAATAAATAAATAAAAATAAACAAGAAAAATTTTAAACAACCTATCACTACATCTTAAAAAACTAGAAAAAGAGGAACAAATGAAACCTAAAGTCAGCAGAAAGAAAATAATAAAAAGTAGAGCAGAACTAAATAAAATAGAGAACAAAATACAATAGAAAAATTTAATGCAACAAAGAGCTGGCTCTTCAAAAAATTTAATAAAATTGACAACCCCTTGGCTAGGCTCACCAAAGGAAAAAGAGAAAGAAAACAAATAACCAAATTAAAAAATTCAAGAGGGCGAATTATCACTGACACCACAGAACTACAAAGGACATACGAGAATATCATGAAGAGCTATATGCCACAAAATTCAATAACCTAGAAGAAATTGACAGATTTCTAGAAATATATACCCTACCTAGACTGAACCAAGAAGAACTGGATAATCTAAATAGACCAATCAACAATAAGGAAATTGAAACAATCATCCAAAACCTCTCCAAAAGCAAAAGTCCAGGACCAGATGGCTTCACAAGTGAATTTTACCAAACATTCAAAGAGGAATGAACACCTGTGCTTCTCAAACTCTTCCAAAAAATTGAAGAAGAGGTAGTCCTTCCCAATTCATTTCACAAGGCCAACATTATTCTGTTATAAAAGCCTGGTAAGGACAACACACAAAAAGAAAACTATAGACCAATATCTATAATAAACACAGATGCAAAAATCCTAAACAAAATACTATCAAATATAATACAACAATCCATTAAGAAGATTATACATCAGAGATGCCAGGATGGCTCAATGGGTTGAGCACTTGCCTTGCAGCCGCAAGGTCTGGAAATCGAGTCCCTACCCCAGCCCCAGCTCATGCAAACTCATATGCTGAACTGGAGCTTGTTTCCCATGTGGAAGGCCTCCAGTTCAGTTCCCACCTGGGCATGCTTCCCATATGGGAGGCCCCTGGGTCTGTTCCCTGCGGAGTCCCACATCCACCTGTGTGGAATGAAACTATGTCAAAACTGATGATGTGCAGCTGTGGAGATTGCTCTGGGCCCTCCCCCTTCTCTCCGTCTCTCTCTCTCTCTCTCTGTGTCAAACAATAAAATAAATCTTTAAAAAAAAAAGATTATATATCACAATAAATGGGATTTATTTTAGGGGCACAAAGATGACTTAATATATGCAGATTAATAAATATGATATACTACATATACAAAATAAAAGATAAAAAACATATGATTATATTAATTGATGCAGAAAAAGCATTTAACAAGATACAACATCCATTTATGATCCAAACACCTATAAAATGGAAAAGTATTTTCCTAGAAGGAAAGTACCTCAACATAATGAAGGCCATATATGATAAACCCTAAGCTAATACCATACTGAAAAGTGAAACACTGAAAACTTTTCTTCTAAAATCTGAAACAAGACTGGGATGTCCCCTGTCACCACTTGCTATTCAACATAGTACTGGAAGTTCTAGGCAGAGCAATCAGTCAAGAGAAAGAAATAAAAGGCATCCAAATTGGGAGAGAAGAAGTTAAACTGTCACTTTTTGTAGATGACATGATCTTTTACACAGAAAATCCTAAAAACTCCACCAGAAAACTATTAGAAACAATAAACAAATACAGTAAAGTTGCAGGATAATAATCAATGTACAAAAATCAATTGCTTTCCTATACACTAACATTGAAACTTCAGAAAAAGAAAACAAACAAACAAACAAACAAACAAGCAAACAATACCTTTTGCAACTTCATCAAAAAGAATAAAATACTGGGGAATAAATTTAGCAAAGGATGTGAAGGACTTATGCACTGAAAACTATAAGACACTCTTTAAAAAATTGACGAAGAAACAAAGAAATGGAAAGATAGTCTGTGTCCATGGATTGAAAGAATCAACATAAATAAAATGGCCATAGTACCCAAAGCAATCTATAGACTTAATACAATTCCCTTCAAAATTCCAAAGACATGCTTTCAAGAAATGAATCCAAAAAAAGAAAAAAACCTTGTCAGATTTGTATGGAATCACAAAGTAATCCTATAAAAACTGTATAAGGTCAGAGACATTATACTCTTTGACTTCAATTTCCACAAAATGTCAATAATCACAACAACAAGGTTTTGGCAAAAAAGCAGACACATAGACCAATGGAACAGAATACAAAACCCAGAAATAAACCCACATATATATGAACATATAATTTTTGACAAAGGAGAAAAAATATACAGTGGAGAAAAGTAAGACACTTTAGTAAATGGTGCTGGGACAATTAGAAAGTCACATGCAAGAGAATGAATCTGGACTGCAAGCTGTCACCATGTACCCAAATTAACTCAAAATGAATCAAAGACCTTCACCTAAAACCTGAAACAATAAATTGCATAGAAGTAAACATTAATACTAAACTTATGAACCCCGGGTTCAGGGAGGAATGAATTTGACCTCAAAGGCAAGGGGAGTAAAAGCAAAAATAAATGAATGGGATTATATCAAACTAAAAATACTTCTGCACAGAAAAAAAAAAAATCAGTAAAATAGAGTCAACCAACCAAATGGGAAAGAATAATTGCAAACAACACCTCTCATAGGGGCTTATATCCAAAATACATAAGAACTCTTAAAACTCAACAACGACAACAACAAAGAATCCAATTTTAAAAAGGGCAGAGGACCTGAAGAGACACTTCTTCCAAGAGGACATACAAAAGGCCAACAGCTACATTAAAAAATGCTCAACTTCACTAGCTATTAGAAAAATGCAAATCAAAACCACAATGAGATATTACCTCGTACCTGTTAGAATGGCTAGAATCAACTAGACAAGGAATAATAAGTGCTGGAGAGACTGTGGACAAAAAGGAGCCCTCATACACTGCTGGTGGGAATGTGAATTGATACAACCACTATGGAAGGCTGTACGTAGATTCCTCATTAAGAATAGATAGACCCAGCAACCCCTCTTCTGGGTATCTACCTAAGAAATCTGACATCTTTAGTCCACAAAGATATATGCACCCCAATATTAATTACAGCATTGTTCATGGTGGCCAAGACATGGAAATAACCAAAGTGTCCTTTGATAGATGACTGGATAAAGAAGATGTGAATATACACAATGGAATATTACTCAGCCATAAGAAATGATGAAATGCAGCCATTTGCAACAACATGGATGGACCTTAAAATCATCAAGCTAAGTGAAATAAGTCAGTCAGAAAAAATCAAGAACCAGATGACTTCACTCATATGTGGGATATAAAACTAAAAGCAATAAAGAAACAAAACCTCATAGACACAGTCAATAGTGTAGTGGTGGTAAAGGGGGAGGTGGATGTGGGTAGAGGAAAGAGGAGTCAAATATGATGATGGAAAGAGAACTGACTGTGGGTGGTGAGCACACAATGCAACACATAAATGATGTAATGTACAATTGTACTCCTGGAACCTATGTAATTTTGCTAACCAATGTCACTCCCAGTAAATATAATAATAAAAATTAAAATTAAATAAAGATTCATAATGAGTTTGACTACATAAAATTATGTAACTTGTGAGTAGCAAAATTAATCCCTGATCCAGTCATCCGAACACCTTAAACAACATTAAAAGACAAACTGAAAATTATTTGCAAGATATATATTACAAACTAAGCTTTAGTTTTCTGAAGTTTTTTCAGGGCTCATGCAAATCAGTAAGATAAAGAATATATTTCAATAGAAAATGGGTTAAGGACAGGTACATATAGATTCATATGTTTTTACCATTTAAAAAAAAAGGAGGGGGAAGCCGGGATGGCTCAGTGGGTTAAGCGCTCACTTTGCAGCGCTGGGGACCGGGGATCGAATCCCGGCCCCGGCCCTGGCCCGTGCGGAACCATATGCTGAACTGGGAGCTCCCCCAGTTCAGTTCTCTCTCTGTCTCTGTATCTCTCTCTCTCTCTCTGTCAAAAATAAAAATAAATAAATAAATAAATAAAAAACAATTAAAAAAAAGGAGAATCTTCCTATCTATCAAAGAAACACAAATTAAAACATCAATGAAATGTCACTTCTTATCTATTAGGGTGAAAATTAATAAAAATATTGATAGTCCCCAACATTGGCTAGGGCATGAGTAAATTGGCATTCTCATATGCTTTAGTGTAAATTCAAATTGATACAACAAACTTTTAAGAGAATGGTTGCGCAATATATTATCAAAATTGAAAATGTGCATCCCCTTTGATGTAGTAAGGCAATTTCTAGAATTTAATCCTAGAGAAATAACAAGACAGTCTAAAGATACAAGTCCAATTTTTATTTCAGCATTAGTAGAAGAGAAAAAAATTAGAAAACTCTACTAATGTTCAAAATAAGGTATACATTAAAAGCATTATGGTATCTTCACACAATGGAATACCACATCGTTGTTTAAATAGATGATGGGTGATCTATATTCATTACATAATATCATGCCTAAAAAATTGGAAGTGAGAAAATGTCAGTGAAAGCATTTTGTATAGTATGACCCCATTTCTCTATCTACATATTTGTGTATATGTATGTATGTGATTGTAAAAATTATTTTTGCATATATCTTTCTCTGTCTCTGTATGTGTGTAAGAAAATCCAGCTATTTTACTAAAACTTTGTAGAGTACCGTGTCACTGATAGCCTTAGGCAAGTTACTTTCTCTGTTCCTCGGTGTACCCATCAGTAAAGTAGCCTTTGCCTTATAGGGCTGTTATGGGGATCAAATGAATTATGTGCAAAGTAATTGGAATAGGACCTGACACATAGTAACCAGTGTACAATAATTCACCCCTATCATTAATACAATTGTTATCATTATTACTATCAGTACTCTCCATGAAATATTACAAGAGAATAGAGGAAAAGAAGTGTTCTCCACAATAAAACAAAACACTGAGCAGTTCTGCCATGTTGCTATTCATACCTCCTTGCTGCCATGTGTGATGTTGGCCTCTCTAGGACAAAGAAGAGCCCTGTGGGCTCAGAGGGTGACCCGCAGCCAGGGCCACACTCACTAAGAGTGGGCTTACTTGTGAGTCTTGCTTAAGACACACCAGATGCACAGGTGCTGAAGGCGTGGCACCACAGATTGGGGCCAGATCAGTGCAATTTCTATGACATTGTTTCCATATCTTCATTCGGGTCTATGTGCTGCATATATGATTCTAAAGTTAATACAGAGTCAGACTAAATACAGCCTGAGAAACCTGTGTAAACAAGTAAATTAAAAGCACATAAATACTGCCATGCATACATTTTTTTTAAGATTAATTTTATTATTTTTTTGACAGAGAGAGGGACAGACAGAGAGAGAGAGAAAAGGGGGAAGGCCCAGAGCAGTCCCCATAGTTGTACATCATCAGTTTTCAACATGGTTTTGTTCCACACAGGTGGGCGGGGGGTGCACAGAGCAGGAACTGGACTGGGGGCCTCCTGCATGGGAGGCACGCCCCCTCAAGCCAGAGGCAGAACTGGGGGCCTCCCACATGGGAAGTTCACCCTGGCAAGAACCAAACTGGGGCCACAGCCCAGTTCAGCATATGGGTCGGTACAGGCTGGGGCCTGGACCAGGACTCAGTCCTTGGACTCCAGGACTGCAAAGCAAGTGCTTAACTCATTGAGCCATCCCAGCTTCCCAATTTTTCTATTTAGGGAACTCTACAGCTTTTTTTTTTTTTTTAAGATTTATTATTACTGTTTTTGACAGAGAGAAGGGGGAAGACCCAGAGCAGTCTCCGTAGCTGTACTCAGTTTTCAACATGGTTTAATTCCACAGGTTGGTGGGGGCTGTGCAGGAAGGGAATAGTTCCGGGGGCTTCCCACATGGGAGGCATGCCCTTGTGAGCCTCCCACAGGGAAAGAACCGAACTGGGGACCTCACAAATGGGCAGCACACCCCAGTTCAGCATATGGGTTCACACAGTCTAGGGCTGGGACTCAATCCTCTGATACTGGGACTGCAAAGTGAGTGCTTAACCCACTGAGCATCCCAGCTTCGCCGCCTCTACAGTTTTAATACATGCTTAGTCCATCTCAACTAATCCCACTCTAGTGAAGTTTTAATAAAGGTCCACTGCAGGTACTGCTACAAAGAGTCTTCCACCAGAGCTAGTTCAAACTACCCAGAATTGTCACGGTTGTCCCATCTCATAATTGCCCTTTTCTGTTTTCGGTAGTTGCCCCTAACCATGCCTGAACTGAGCCCCTGACAGGGAAGCTGGTCCTTTTTCTGAGCCTTATAATCCCTTAGTGAAAAGGAGTGACAGTCAAGATACCCACTAGCAGCGGATAAACAGCGGGATCTTTTCACCGTGGAGAAATGTTGATTTCATTTTTGTCTGTATGTGTGAGATGAATGCTGGGCATGATTTACTTACTCCAGAAAGTGTTGCCTATAACATGGCGACACGGACAGTTTAAAAGGAAGAGTGATCGCAGCACATAGCTATTCATCTTCAGCTGCCTCTGGGAACCAGGAGCTCGCCAATTAACTCTTGCAGAAGCTGGCTGCTAGGAGAAGCTGTCAGCGCCCACCTCTGTGTGGCTCTGGCCTCCCTAGCTCCTCACTAGCAAGAGGTTTTCTGATCCCTCATGCCCCACCTCAGCCTGTGTTGTATCCCTTCTGACAGCGTCAAGAATTAAGTCCTTCTGTTTTCTGCATCAAGACTGACATGGTTCCACCTTGCTCACCTTCACCAAACCACTAACACTTGCCATCAGATTTGGAAATCTGTACTTTCAGGGTCGATTCTTGGTCAATTGTCTTGCCTATGACAATCATTTTTGTTTGTTTGTTTTTCTTCTTCTTTCTCTTTTAGGTAGGCTTGTCCATTCCAGGATTCAACCTTATTTCTTTTTTCTCTTTAGTTCTGATTCATTTGCTGTCTTAATGTCAGTCTTCCTGGAGGCTGAGACCTCTGTAATTCCTAACCCAGACTGGGGGTCCTGTTTCCCTTCCTGGTCCATTTCCACTTCCCAAGTCTAGTCCAGGCTGCTGGAATCTTGTTGCCAATAAATAACCTTTGACTGTCAAACCCTTCACTGCTCCACTTAAAATTTTTGCTGATATTCTAGTTGATTTGTCCTTTCCATTTCAGCCAGTTTACTGTGTAGTCAGATGTGCTTCTAGAGCAATGTGAATTATTCATCCAGATACTGGTTTTGAAGACTCTTCTATGTGCCAGTTACTATTATAGGCACTGGGACTCCAGAGTGAACAAGGCATACAAGTCTCGGCCTCCGTTGTGATAACATTCTTACAGAGGAGACATATATTAAATAAGTACACAACTAAAAATAAGATAATTTCAGGGGATGCCAGTTTGGCTCAGCAGGATGAGCACTCGTCTTGTAGCCCCGGGGTTCGAGGATCCATATGCTGAAATGGGATGTGCCTCCAGTTCAGTTCTCACCAGAGCAAGCTCCACGTGAAAGGCCCCCAGCCCGGTTGCTGCCCTGGGAAGCCCCATGCCCACCTGTGGACTAAAACTACATAGATAACCAATGACGTGCAACTATGGAGACTGTTCTGGGTCTTCCCTCTTCTGTCTGTGTCTTGCTATGTACCTCTCTGTCCAAAACAATAATCTATTAAAAAAAAAGATAATTTCAGAGACATAAGTACAATTATGAGAATAAAACAGGGTAATGGCTTAGGAAGTGACTGGGCAGGTGGATAACATAACAGAGTGTTCAGGAAAGTTCTCTATGAATAGGCTTGGTATTTGAGTGGAGACTTGAATGACAGGAAGTCAACTATGTATGATAGATAGGTGTAGAGTAAGTAAATTTCAGGAAAAGTGAATCACAGTGAAAGCTCTGAGCTATGAGTGAAAGGTGGTTAAGAAGCAGAAAGAAGGACAGAATGGGTAAAAACAAAGTGAATGAAAAGAACCAGTGGCAGATAAGTTCAGAGAAGGCAGCAGGGGCAGTTTATGGAGGGCCATGCAGGCCATGGGAAGGAGTTAGAATTTTTCATCAAGTGCTATGGGAAACCGTTGGAGGGTTTTACATGGAGAAGTGATTTATCTGATTTATCAGCGACATGCTAGTTTCATCTCTCCTTTCAGGCTGCCGATTATCATCATTTCCAATACCTGTCACCCAATCCATGACAGATTCCAATTATGCTTTTATCAAAGTAAAAAGAGACATCACCCAAGAGGGCAGGTAACTCATTCCAGCCCATGCAATCACAGTGATGTATAGTCAGTGAGGGCGATGGCCATGGCTGGGGATTAGCTGCAGCTTAGAAAATCTTCAGAGAGGAATGTGGTCAGACAGAGGAGTCAGACTGAGGGCGATTGCTGGCCAGGATGTGGGCTAGCAGGCAGCCATAGAGGAAGGCCATAGGGTTGTGGGCCGTAGGAATATGCAAGTTGGGCTAGCCCAGGAAGCCCAATCTTGTCTAGGTGACTAAGACAGAGACAAGGAAGGGTTGCAGTGAACCCACTGCTCTCTTAAGAACTTAGAGAAGATCCCCGTCCTTTCAGTGGGGACAGCACATTTCCCAGAACTTTAGTAGTCCACGAGGACTAGACTAGATGCCCATAATAGTATTAATACTTAGGTCTCTACTTTAGTTATTTGGTCACACGTACTTCTTCACAGTCTGAAGTCAGCTGAGGGTGTGCAAATAGTGAACATGAGGTGGGGATGGATAAAAGTTTGGTTCTTCTGAGAGCTGATTGAAAGGTGGATTTTTTTTTTAATTAGCAATTTTCATCTCAGGATTATAAGAAGTTACAAAATTAAGTTTGCCAAACTCTGGTCTGTTATTTTTCAGGACTTTAATTCTACATAAAGTCTCTGTGGTCATAAAGCTTTGAAGACAACACATGGGTAGATGGAAGAAGTTTAATAAAAAGTTTTGAATATATATTGTTCCATACTTTATACTAGGGACTTTACATATATTATTTTAGCAATCTTCAATAATCACATGAAACCATCCATAGGGTAATAATCCTATGGGTAATATAAACTCATTTATATCTAAAGAAACACAGGTTCATAAATATTAATAAACCAGCCCGAGAACAGGCAACCAGCTAGCAGCCAATAAGGGAAGGGGCAGGAACAAATTTGGACCTGAAGATAGATCTTCTGAAGGATGTGGGCTGTCTTGTTCAGTTACTCTGGCTGGTGGGGAGAGGTGGTACGTTCTATTCACCCCTCTGGCACTTTTCCTTTGTATTTCAAACTCATGATTTTTTTTTTAATATTTAATTTTCCATGTAACTATGGCTTATATCCTCAAATCCATTGTGATCGCCACAAACACTGCCACATCTTTAAACTTCTTTTTGTCTCTAGCAATGTTTTGCCTTAACTTGAGGTCTCAGTATGATTCCTTACTGATGGGTTGGCCATTTCCAGGTGTAAGCACTTAGGTCAGCTTTGGCGGTGCATTCTGGGCATCAGGGAAAGGACCTTCAGATATCTGGAATACAGGGACCCGTCCCACGAGAGGGTGTAATTCAGCAAAGGCAGTGGAGCAGGAGAGCTATGCTAGACACACACTGAGCATCCAAGAATTCAGTGACAATCCCTCCACACTAAGCACAATGTGAGAAAAATGGAGGGGAAAGAAAACTTTATTTTTTTCTTTCTGAATTACCATCTTAGTCTATCATTTTCTGGTTTTTTTGATATACAAAAGTGACCCTTCAGAACCCCTTCGAGGTTTGTTTCAGCTTCAGTTAATCCTACTGAATTCTGGGTACCAGGAAGTTCTCCAACAATGTTCTTCTCTATAGTAAATACTGTGCAATTGTAGAGTTATGCTCACATCCAGACTGCATCGCATCATGAATTATTTGTTTGAGTGGCTTGCTTGCTTCATACAAAAACATCTATTAGAACATAAAGGCCTTTTGGAAACCAAATGCTAGCAATATTAAACTATGCCATGTAATTATTTGAAAAGGAGGAAAAACAACCTTTTTATGTTTTTTTGTATATAACTAAGTGATTTCAAATAGTACCAGGATTTTTGTTTTTTTATAATATTTCCTTTTTGTTATTCTGTTAGCTAATTTGATGATTTCCTGTTGTTAACCCTATATACTCTTAGAATTTTTTGTTTACTTGGTTTCTTACCTGATATTATTCTTTGAAATAAAATTTTTATCCTTATGAATAAAATATTGTATCATATTTTGTTTTTTAGAATGCTTAGCAAATACCATTCTAGATACTATAGTCTAGCTTATTCCATGTTTCAGGCAACTTTCCTATCAAAAACCCTTAAGTGCAAGTCTAAAAATTAATTTAGTATCCTAGGAAAGATAAAGGGCAGTGAGGAACCAAGGATATTATATAAATAACTCCTATGTTCTAGCCATCACCTTGTAGTTGCTGCAGCTGTGAACTCACATGTTGCTCTCTGTGAATTTAAGCACAGGGAGATCTGGGATTTCAGTTTCCCCATGGATGAGTTACTAAGCCAGAGCAAAAAGATTCATTTCTAAGGAGACTGAAGTCAAAAAAAGACAAAATGTCTTGGAACGGCCTACATAAGGATTTGGCACTCAATTCACAAAGATTCACAGTTTCACTTACATTGTAATAAAGAAGCAAGTAGATTTCTAGACAAGAACTGGGAACAGTTGCCCAAAGTTACTCTGCTAGTTAGAGTTAAAAGAAAGTGAACAAGTTAGAGAAAACAGACACGTGGAATCCAAGGAAAGTTTCTTAGCAGATTCAGGCCTTGAAAAGACATTTGATTCACTTAAGAATTCTTTTTCTGCACCATACTCCCCCCGCCCCCCAGGGCTGGAGTCTCAGGGCCTGCTCTGTCACACATGCAAAACCAATCTGCTCCCGTGACATGGAGCATGGAAGTTCATCTCCTAAAACTTTACACCCTATTGAAAGAATATAATAGTGTTAAAGAAAAGCTAATTCTGTGATGCTTTTGCATCGGGCCACAGATGGGTTGCCATTTTCAAGGGACATTTTTTGCCCCAGTTCCCATCAAATAGCTCCTGAGATAGGCATGATACAGTCCCCTTGAATAAAATAAAATACCTTATTTAATTGCCTGAATGACACTCAGGATTGTGCTGCCAAAGCAAGCCCGAACAGGCCCAACCAGAAGCAATATTGAGAGGGTAAGTTGACTAGGTGGCAGCTTCCGCCCCAGCCCCCACCGACTGCCAGCCCAGGCTGATGGAAATGAAAAAAGGGCTGAGGAAATGCAAATGAAATCTGCAGAGGAGCTGAAGGGAGAAGAAACGGTTTCCCAGGGTAATGAGCTCATTGATTGCAAGGATGGCACCTCAGCTAGACCTCCAAGGCTCAGAGCACCATTAGACATGAAAGACAGGGTCAGGGACCTGCGAGACAGGAGGGACATATGAGCAACCACAGCCACAGCCACCAGCTCTGCTCACCTGCTGTCCAGCTAGGCCCCTCTGGCTCCAAAATTGTGGGCCTCTTTTTGGCTTCCTTTGCATGTTTCTGTCTACAATTCTGCTGGTTTCTTACTAATCGTCAGAACAACAAGTCTTGGATCTTCCAAGAGAGCCCCAATTTGACATATTGATTGATTGATTGATTCCAACCACTTTTAAATATATTAACCAGGTATAGGGACATTGACTACCTGTTCTGTGTCATTTGTTGCTGGTCTCTAAAGAACCTTGCTGAAGAAGTTTTGAATTGTCCTGCTTTGTTGAGGAGATATACGGTATATATATATTTATAATCTGGAAATATATGTTACACTTAACCAAATGGTGATCTTTCCCAGCACATATTTTGTAAGAGCTGCTGAGGCAGAATTCTATTATGAAGATTTATATCAATGCACAGCCTTCTTTAGGGTAACGGGAGTTATGAGCCATTTTCAACATGGGCTTCTACCCCAGGCCTTGCCTGTCACAGCAGAGCGTTGGGCCTCGTCCTTACTCCTCTCTAGTCGAAAGGCTCTTTCATAGTCACTGGTTTGAAGTGGCTATTTCATGTGCAAGCATATTTTGGGACAAAGATTGAGGAACAAATAGCTTATTAGGGTGACTTGATGAACTAAATTGTGTCCTCCTAAAATTCATGTGTGAAAGCCCTAACCCCCACCACCTCAAAATGTGACTATAATAGAAGATAGGGCCTTTAAAGAGGTAATTAAGTTAGAGTGGGACCATGAGGGTGGGCCTTTGTTCAATCTAACTGATGTTTTAATAAGAAGATTAGGACATACAGAGAGGCACTGGGGATATTCATGTGAGGAAAGGCCACGTGAGCACACAGGGAAAAGGTGACCTTCTACAAGCCAAGCAGAGAGGCCTCAGAAGAAACCAGCCTTGCTGGCATGGTGGGGCTTTCATTGCCAAGGAACATCCTCAGGCCAGGTCAGGTGTGAGCTCATCCTGCGATGTGCACATAGGCTGGTGCTTCATCCTCATAAGGGTAGTGCCAAAGGCACTGAGGAAGATCTCTAATAGTAACATATACATCTATGGATATGATGGCTAATGGTAAACCATGGAAGTCTATTGAGCTCACGAGGGATATTCCTTCTGAATGCAATCAGCTCTGAGAAGAGATGCAAAAGTGGAAAAACCTCTCACTGGATCATGATGAACTTACCTAAATAGAGGGCCTCTCTGGAATACCACCTTGCATCCATCTATGGCTTCTCTATTTCAATTTACTGTAGTTACAATGGTGACATGATAGTTGGATTGTGAGTTGTTTCCTACTCAAGAGAGAAGCAGCAGAGAACAAGTATTTTAGGCAGAGAACTGCATGTAAAGACAAGGAGTTATGCAAAAATTACACTGAGAAAGCAGTAAGGAGTTTCATGTGGCTGTGTAGGACATGCAGTTTCAAGAATGGCATGGCATGGCATGGCATGGCATGGCATGGGAGTGGCAAAAGTGAGGCTAGATAGGTACTTCTGGATCAGGTGAGAGAGGATTTCCACTAAGGAAACGTTACTCTCAAAGTCATGGTAGCCTCAGACATCTTTAGTCAGAGTAACACTACTAGTTATTTTCAACATTGTTTATTAACATTTTGTTATCATGAATTTTATATTTGCATACATGTTTATTCTAATGTCCTTTTGTTTTTTTAATATGGGCTCACTCTTTACTTTAGTCTCATTCTAAATGATATTTATAATATCATAGGCTTGATGGGCTAGTTATATGTTCTAATATATTTAATATTAGGGAAGCTGGGATGGCTCAGCAGATTAAGTGCTCGCTTTGCAGCCTCAGAGCCCGAGGATTGAATCCCAGCCCCAACCCAGGCGGAGCCATGTGCTAAACTGGGGAGTGCCTCCAGTTCAGTTCTTGCCAGGGCCTATGTGGGAGGCTCCCGGCCCGTTTCCTGACCTGTGCAGCCCCGCACCCACCTGTGGAGTGAAACTATATGGAAAACTAATGCTGTCAACTATGGAGACTGCTCTGGGCCCTCCCCATTCTCTCTGTCTCTCTGTCTCTCTCTCTCTCTCTCTGTCAAAAAACAATAAAAAATAAATCTAAAAAAATACAGCAATTTGTGACAACATGGACGGACCTTGAAAACATCTTATTAAGTAAAATAAGTCAGAATGAAAGAATCAAGAAACATATGACCTCACTTATAGGTGGAATATAAAACTGAAAGGAACAAAGAAACAAAGACTCATGGACACAGTCAATAGTTTAGTGGTTACCTGAGGGTAAGCAGGGTGGGAGAGATGGGTGGGGGGAGTAGGGAGGGAGAATCAAACACACAGTGATGGAAAGTGAGCTGATTCTGGGTGGTGAGCACATAATGTGATGTATATACGATGTAATGTAGAATTGTACACCTGGAAACAATGTAATTAATATCAATTAATGTCACCCCAATAAATTTAACTAACTAAATAAAATATTTAATATCATAATATATCTATTAAAATAATAATAATTCACCCAAGTACTTGAATTACTTTGCATATATATATCACACTTGGAAAATACTGTTACTATTCATTCATTCAACAATTTTGAATATCTACTATATGCCAAGAGATGACAGTATATAGCATGAAGAAATGCTTTTAGCATTGTGGAATTATAATGTTAGATAAATGCATTGTTAAAAAATTTTTTTTTAAATATTCATTTAGAAATACAAAGGGGAATCCAACAAAACCTGGAATTACCTTCTGGAGGAGGGACCCTTGCACAGATTTTCCTGCTAGGTGAGTGCAGGGAACCCATCTGCATCGTTGTGCCAAGGGATGCTATTGTGAACGGCTGCATTCTGCTTCAGTGAAATTTTTTGGGAAACTCTTTCAACACATTTGCCCATTTCCTGATGGGTTATTTATGTGAATAACACGAGGCATGACAACACACTTTCCCATACCGCCCTGAGTGTTCAGTAGTTTTTGACCAAAAATGGCGTGATCCCCATGCCCCAACCCCATTCACCCATCTCACTCCCAGCAACTTTTCTGGCTTTCCGGGTGAAAAAAAAGCCCTTAAAGGAAACATTTTTCCATATAGAAAAGGTGAGACAAAAAGCGGCAGCAGGACTAAACTGTTTTGAGCAGTGGAAAAACACTTCTCCACAGGTGTATTGCATCAAATGGAGAGTAATTTGAAGGTGACTAAAGTTCACCACATAAGATTAAATACACAATGTTTTCTAAATAAATTCCATTTCTTTGGGTTCCCCCCCCCTCATACTATGCAAAATGGTTTATAGTAATAAAACTATACACAGAAACACTTGTCTGGGGGCTCTTGCAGTGGCATAGTTCAAAATCTGATAAAGGTTTGATTTAAGGCACTGGCAGAAGAAAATTAAAAGAGGAGATACATGTGAAACATTTTTATACAGTAGAAATTGACATCTGATGGCTAGTTTGATGCATGTTCTTTCATGAGGGGCAGCAAATGAGAAAATAGTCAAAGCTTCAAGGGTTTGGTTCACATGTTCTCTTCATTCTCTGACACCCCATCTCTCTTAAGGGAGGTTGTCTGACTCAGCCTCTTCCTGGTATGCGTTCCAGTTCTTGGCAGCCTGAAAAGCTGACAACTGCACACCCCAGACTTCCAGTTAGGGTTTCACTCATGACTTAAGTTCTAACAAGAAAATGCATTCTTGCAAGACTAGAATTTGAAAGTGAGTTAGTTAACTAGGAGGAAAGGTATGGCAGGGAAACATCCATTTTTTCTAGAGTGGACCTAGAAGCCACAGAATAGCTTTCAAGCTGACACTTTTGGCCAAGGCTCATGACACACAAATCACTGCTCTGTGTGTGATCATAAGACTAGCAATTGGCCCACTAGCTTCCTCATTTCCCTTCTTGCCAAACAATGCAGCAGAGAGCAATTCTCTCAATAGGTCAGTTTGACATTGTCACTCTAGAATCGTCTCTGCAGGCCTAGCCTGTAGCCTGTTTCTCCAGACCTTCCAGTGATTTTGTAAGCACCCAAGTTTCTTCCTTTTTTTTTTTTTTTAATAGCCAGAATGGTTTCTGTTTTCTGTACTTCTTCCCTGACTGAGGTTATCACTCAAACTCATATTTAATCAAAAATTATCAAACACAACCCAGTAAATGTGTGTGTGCATGGGCACACATGTGCATGCTTGTATATGTATTTGCATGCAGTTGTACACAGGTGAATCTTTTATTCTCAATTTGATTGTAAGTTCGTTGGGATTTGCCTGTCTTAAACTTTTCTTCTATGTCATATTTATAGTGCTGCACATGTGACAACTATGACTAAATTTAGTTTGAAAAAATCATTACTTGTCTTCTCAAATCTGATTCAAAAATTAAATCTGAATCCCAGTAAAGAAAGTTTTAAAAACTTTCTGTTGACTCAGAAGAAAAGAATTCCAGGACCACTGGCTGAAAAATGATGCTTACTTCTGTGGGGGTAATCTTAGTCATCAAAGAAGAGAAGTCTCTGTTCGAAGTATTATAGTGCCATTTTATTGAACTGTGGTGGGGATAAGGGGAGGGGTGTCTGACAGATTTGTGTTCTGTGAGGTCTGCTACTCATGCCTTGGAGGGAAGAAAAGGGGCCCCCTTCGGTGACAGTTACTTCAGAGGGCTCATGCCTCAGCACAGAGAAGCTTCTCTAATGAGCCTATAACTGCTTAGGGCAGTGGCTTGTGACCTGGCTGTCCATTAGAATCCCCTGTGGGAGCTGATGTTCTGCTTAGCCCTCAAAGATTCTGATTGGGAGGGGTCTAGGAATCACTAATTTTTAAAAGTCCTCAATAAGTTTAATGTAGCAGGGTTAGGAAGCACTCACCTTATGTTTAAATGTTTTACTAGGTAAGCTAGATTTTCTTCTGATTTCTTACATCTCTATTTATTATTAGATCTGCTTTACCATGTATAGCATTTTATATTTATTGCCTTCTCTTTCTTGTTTTATTTCCTTGTCAGAAAAGTTTCCAATTTATTTTTAATTAATTTTTTTTTGTTTTGTTTATTCTGTGCTTTAGTTGCACTCTACAAGTTTTGATATATAATTTATTCACTTAGTTCTGAATATTTTTCTAATTATTACTCTCACTTAATTTATGAGCTATGAGTTATTTTTTTAATGTGTGTATGTTGTTTATTTAATATCTGTTTATGTGTGTGGTTTGGGTTATCATTTTCCTTCTATTCTAGTGTCATTTTATTTATCAATATTTTTATTGTTTTGTTTTAGTTTTTTCATTCTTGATTTCTATTGAAATTACCAAGTTTTCTTTACTTCTTTTGGTATATAACTTATAATTCTACTTTGAATTTTAATGGTTACCTATACATTTTTAACATGTGTACTTGAAGTTTAAGGAATATCTCTGCAGAATACACATTATTTTCAAGTGCATGTGAAATGATTAAAAGATTGAAGCCTTATAAAGTGTATTCTCTGACTGCTACTGTTTTGAATTATAAAACTATAGCATTAAGATTGAAGTTTAGATAACACACTTCTAAATAATCCATAGGTCAAAGAAGAAAGTAAAAGGAAACAAAGACTATTTTACATTCAATAATGATGAAAATAAAACCTATAGGAGGCAACTAGATTAGTCATAGAGATAAATGTACAAGTATATATTTAAAAGTCTATATTAGAAAAGAAGATTTGAAATCAATTAAATGTTTATATTAAGAAGCAAAGAACAACAAAAAAATAAGCATGTTAAATCTGATGAGAAAAACTACAGAAAAAGGAGAAATTAATGAAATAGAAAAAAATATGAGACTATTTACAAAGCCCAAATTGGTTTCTAAGTAAATATTATTGACATTAACAAATTTCTTCAAAATTAAATAATAGAATAAAATGGAGAAAACACAAATTAACAACATCAGAAACTCAAGAGTAGTTATTATTGCAGAAATAATATATAGTAAAAGGATAATAGAAGAACATTATAAACAACTTTATGTAAATGCATTCAACAACATAGAAGAAAATAACTAAATTTTTAAAAAGCACAATTTATCAAAGCTGCCTCAAGAAATAAAAATTGAAACACTGAACACCCTATACCTATTAAAGAACCTAACTTTATAATCAAAGCAGATCCAGACTTGGCAGTTTCACTGGTGAATTCTATCAAAACACTTAAATGAAAAATAGTAGCAATCTAACCAAATTCATTCAGAAAATAAAGGAGTAGGTAATGCTTCTCAACTTAACTTATGAGGTCAACAAAAGATGAGGATAACAAAATCTAGCAAAGATATTACAAGAAAAATGTGAGAGATGAATAAATCTTACAAATATCAGTGCAAAAATGCTCTACAAAATTTTAGTAAATTTAATCCAACAATATGTAAAAATATATACGAAGTGGGGTTTACCCCAGAAATGTGAAGTTGATTCATGGTCAAAAACAAAACAAAACAAACAAACAAACAATAGCCATTAAAAAATTATAACACCAGGGAAAGCCGGGATGGCTCAGTGGGTTAGGCGCTCACTTTGCAGCCCCGGGGACCGAGGATCGAATCCCGGCCCCAGCCCGTGTGGACCCATATGCTGAGCTGGGGAGTGCCCCCAGTTCAGTTCTCACCGGGGCGAGACCCCGGTCCAGTTTCTGCCCTGTGCAGCCTCGCCCACCTGTGGAATGAAACTATGTGGAAAAACCAATGATGTGCAACTATGGAGACTGTTCTGGGCCCTCCCCCTTCAGTCTGTCTCTGACTCTGTATCTCTCTCTGTGTGTGTGTCAAAAACAATAAATAAATTAAAAAAAAAAATTACAACACGTGGGTGGGGGTGGGGGGCGGGGCTGGGGGGCCAGGGTGGCTCAGTTGGTAGAGCACTCATCTTGCAGCCTCAGGATCCCAGGATCGTATCCTGGCTTCAGCTCAAGCAGACCCATATGCTAAACTGGGGTGTGCCCCAGTTCTTGCTGAGGTGAGCTTCCTATGTGGGAGGTTCCCCAGCCCAGCCCCTGCCCTGCATAGCCCCACACCCACCTGTGGAGTAAAACTATACCAAAAAACTAATGACGTACAACTGTGGAGACTGCTCTGGGCCCTCCCCCTTCTCTTTGTCTCTCTCTGTCTCTTGGTCAAAAGCAATAAAAATAAGTCTTAAAAAAAAACAAAAAAACTACAACACTGGAAACTTCCTCAATCTGCTAAAAGTTAACAAAACTCTTAATGTCATAGTAAATGGTAACATATTAAAAACATTCTTTCAAATTTGGGAATAAGTCTATGATGTCTGCTATCATTACTTCAGTTACACATCGTAGTGGTAGGTCTTAGCCAGTGCAAAGGGATAAGAAAAAATATATACAAAAATTGAATGGGGACAAGTAAATCTGTTTGTTTGTTTTTTTCACCACTGACATGATTTCTCTCCAAAGTGCTTTTCAAAGTTTGTCTAGGAACTCCTGGCAGTCTGTGAGTCATTTTCAATTTGTCTATGAGATAAAAGCTATTTTTATAATCAAATTTTGATGTTACTTGCATTTTCATTCACTGTGTTTTATGGATGTACAGTATAGTTTTCCAGAGGTGTGATATGTGATATTATAAGAATCCAGCCATCTTCTATTAAGCTAGATATTAAAGAAATTTACAAAAATGTCAAACAATCCCAGTCTTTATTTTGTTTGCTTTGGGGAATAAATTAGTTTTCATAAAAATGTGTTATAAATGTTAACACAATGGCTCTATTAATATTACTTGTAGGGGTGGTGGTTACACACACACACATGCTCATATGTCAAAGCTCAACAAATGATTCACCTAAAACTTGTGCAAGTTCTCATATATAAATTTAAAAAGTTGATGGCTTAAAAATTACCAAGATTATTTTGAAAAGTAAGACTATGTAATGACTCTCAGTTCACTGGATATGAAACTGAATAACAAAATTACAGTTGCCTAATCGATCCATGCAACAGATTATAGAGCCCAGAGAGTAATTTCCTCCCTCTTTACATTTCCTTTTCACTTCTTTCTACCCTAAAGCTAATGTTTATCCAATTCTACAGGTTTGGAGAAAAGCCTTCATTTTTCCTCAGCTAATAAGGAAAACATCCTCATTAACCCAGAGATTTAGGTCAATGACAAAGGTGGAAAGTTTCTTTTCCATCATTCTCATCATTACAAGATTATAGATTTGTTGTCTGATGTCAAGTTTAATTTCCCCAATTTTAATTCAGGACAAACCTTTCTGCCATCATCCAACATCCCAGAGAAGGGTTACAAATAGAAATAGAAAAGTCCAAAGTGAATTAAAATCTCAGGTTGTTGACAGGAGAGAAAAAAATTGCTCCTGCTAATAACCTGATTTGACATCTGATTTATGTGGTCCTAAAAGGACAGTCATAAAAAATGTGTAAGTGAAGGAATAACATCAAGTGATTTACAAAGGCTCTGGGAGTATGGGTGACAGAATGCAGGAAAAAGGAGAGTAATAAATCTGGCCAAAGAAGCCATGCTTGATTCTTTCACCCTCCAAGCCTGAGTACCCAGGGATTCTATTCTATAATATGTTTATAGCACTTTCTATTAAGACTCCCATTCAGCAAATATTTTCTGAGTCTGCTGACCGTGGGCAGCATTGGGAAAGGCTAAGTGTATTTATGTGTACCTGGTAGGAATAAGTTCACAGACAGAAAGCACAAGGTGTGACTTAAAGTGTTGATGAACTAATTGTATAATAAACCAAATAGCTAAGCCAGAGAAAGATAAGATGCATTGGGGTATAAAAACTGAAAGCAACTAAAGAAATTTAATTTTAAGAAGAGAACATTTCAGAGTGAAATGACTGCAGTTTTCAAATATCTTCAAAGCTTCACCAAGAAGAGGAAGAAAATTAAGCCTCCAGAGAATATTGAGACCAAAGAGTTTAAGAAAAACAAATTCCTTCCACCAATATTTATTGAGCACATTCTATGTGCCAAAAACTATTCTACTAGCTAAACACCCAGCAATGATGCTGAAAACTGACAAGGTCCCACAGCCATTGGAAGTTACATTTTAGTGAAAGAACTACAATATAGCAAATAAACAATTAAAAAGACAGGTGTTATTTCAGATATTAGGAAATCTTACAATTACACAGGGCAATGTGATAGAGTGAGGGCAAGGGTAAAAAGGAGATGGAAAATTTATTTAGAGAGGTGATCAGAGGAATCTGAGAAAGGGACATTTGAACTAACATCTGAATAATGGGAAGAATCTAGCCTTGTGATAATATGGGGAAGAGACATCCAGAGAGAAAGAACAGTAAGTGCAAAGATGCTAAGATGGGAACAAGCCTGGGATCTTTGTTTTCAAAGGAATAAAAAAATCCTACTGGGATGTAGTGGGTAAGGAGAATAGAGAGATGAGATTGAGGACGTAGGCAGGGACAAGCATGTGGGCCTTACAGACATCGATAAGGAATTTATACTTCACACCAGGGGCAAGGAGATCAACATAGGTTGTGCCCTGTACCATAACCCCTTAGCCCACATCTGGTTTTAGAGGCAGCTGGATGGAGAGCATGCGTACTCTCAATATCCCAGCTCATGAATGACTTGGAGAGGTACACAAACGGATATCAAGACTTATGATAAAGCTCTGGTAGCCAACTGGTGTCGTATCTAGCCCAAAGATAGGCAAAGAAAGCAATGGAACAGAATAGAAAATCTAGAAATGAACCCACACACACATAGCTGCTCAACATAAGAAAAGTGGGATTGTAGTATAGTGTGGGGAGGATTTCCAGATAGTGTCGGGCTAAATGTGAAAAGTAAACAATGAAGCTTCTCAAAGAAAATATAGGAGAACATCTTCTACTAAAAATGTTTTAGTAGAACACACAGAGCACAAACCATGAAGATGATCACTTTTAAATCAAGAATTCACCGAAGACACTAAGAGGAGAAAGTGTGAGCCACAGAGTAGGAGAATATATTTATAATACATATATGACGAAGTTAGCATCCCAAATATGTAAAGAATTTGTACAAAACAGTAAGAAAAAGACCATCCAATGGAAAAGTCGGCAAAAAGCCTTAAAGAGGCCCTTCACAAAAGAGGGTGTCCAAATGACAATGCTCAACATTATTACTCATGATAGAGGTACAGACTAAGACCACAATGACATATCACTACATACCTACCTGAATGGCCAAAATTGGAGAAACTTAGAATACTAAATAAGGGGGGGGGGGGGATGGGGGGAGCTGGGGGCATAGAAGGTTAAAAAAAAAAAGATTGAAAAAATTCTTCTTGACTCCTGTTCCTTCTACCAGCATTGAAAGTATCAGGGGAAGAGCAAAACAGGCAAAAGTGTGCAAAAGCCCTGGGAAATGTATGGAGCTGAATGTGACTGGGACAGAGAATGAGGTTTTGAAAGGAAAGCAGGTGATGGCAGTGGTATGAGCAAGGCCTTGCAAGTAATTTTTAATTTTTATCTGTAAGAGCAAACCTTCAAAGTGTTTCGAGCAGAGGACACGAGTGATAGTTTCTTTTAAAGCTCCCCTTTCCTCTTCTCTTTCAGTCTCCTTTGTGCCTTGTTCATTCAACCTTTAAACACTTTTTCAGTCCTAACAGATATGATTGGGCAGCTACCACGCATCACACCTCCCAGCTCACAGGTAACCCCCCGCCCAATGGGAGAAGTGACACGCCCACTGTCCCTTTATCTCCGGTGCTCCTCAAGACTCCATTTTTCCTCACTCTGCACGTTCTCCCCATGATGGCATTCATGCCCGTGACTTCAGTTACCATCTCCATGTTGACGGAGGCTGACCAACTGGCCTGGTTTCTCCAGGACTGCGGGGTTTCCCAGAATGTGGGACTTTCAGTGCTAAAATCAGGCAAGGTCTCAAACAAATGGATGAGTTGCTCACCCCAGGGCTAAGAACCTCCAAACATGTATTGTTTTATGAGCTCATGTGTCCAACTGACAACGATACCCCACTTGATATTTTGCATCTATATTAAGTTCAACGTGTTCACTTCTGAACTCATGATCTCTTCCGAGTTTCTCCTCCACTTTCCTGTTCTCAGTGAATGGGGCTCCCAGCTCCCCTATGGCCTAAGCCAGAAGCCTGGGAGTTACCCTCAGCATCATCTCTTTCCTCATGGCCCCATTCAACTAAATCATTCACATGGTACATATACTGACCATGTACCAATGAACATAACAATGCATCTGCTCTCCTGAAGGTCACATTTCAGTTGAGGAAAACAGGTAATATACACATAAAAACAAAGCTATTCAGCATGTCAGTGCTATGAAGAAAGAAAGCAGGTGGGGAAGCTGGGATGGCTCAGCAGGTTAAGTGCTTGCTTTGTAGCCCCAGAGCCCAAGGATCGAGTCCCAGCCCCAGCCCATGCGGTCCCATGTGCTGAACTGGGGAGTGCCCTCAGTTTAGTTCTTGCTGGGACCTATGCAGGAGACTCCCGGCCAGTCCTTGCCCTTTGAAGCCCTGTGCCCACCTGTGGAGTGAAACTATATGGAAAACTAATGCTGTCAACTATGGAGACTGCTCTGGGTCCTCCCCCTACTCTCTGTCTCCCTCTGTCTGTCTCTCTTTCTGTCAAAAAACAATAAAAATAAACCTGAAAGAAAGAAAGAAAGAAAGAAAGAGAAAGCAAGCAAGATAAGAGGATACAGTCAATAAAGCAGAGGTTCTTACAAGACGGTCAGGGAGGAGGTCTTTTAAGCTGAGACATTTGAGTAGAGCCCAGAATAATGTAAGGGAGCAAGCCATGCAAAGACTTAGGAGAAGAGTGTTCCTCACAAAGGGAGCAGCAAGTGCAAAGGCCCTGGGCATGGTGGAGAATGACAATAAGGTCAGTGTGGCTGTATTAGAATGAGCAAAACAGAGTGGCAAGAGAGCAGAAATAACAAAGCCAGATCGTGTTTCACGTTGGGGGCCACTATTAGAACTTTGGCTTTTACTCAGTCTGAGTGAAATGGGATGTTGTTGGAGAGTTTGGGAGGGATGACCTAAACTGATGTGTGTTTTAATAGAATCACTCTGTGAAGGGGATCAAAGATAAAAGAAGAATAGCTGAGAGGCTACTGCAATAATCCAGATGAGAAATGACGCAGACTTGAACTAAGGCAATAGAAGAAGGAGTGGTAAGAAGTGATTGGATATCCATAGTTCAAAGGTACAGCAGATAGACTTTGCTAATGAATTTGACGTTGGGTGGGTGAAATAGCAGATTGAAAGATGTCTCTACCATTGTCTTAAATACCACTTAAAGTTTTCACTGCCACCAATCTAATTCAAGCCATTATCATCTCTCACTGGAAACTGCAACAGCAAATAGTCTTCTCAGTCATTCTATATTCATCCTCATCCCTTTCTGAATCATTTGGCATAGATGAGTGTGATCTTATAAAAAGTCAGGATTGATCATGCCACATCTCTGCTCGAGTCTCTTTGGCGATTTTGTCTTTGCATAAAAACTCCAACAAGGCCTTCCAGGCTCTGTCATTTGCCTTTGCCCATTTTACCAGCCCCATATCACACCATTCTCCTCTCCACTCTGCACACCAACTACACTGCCTTTCTCCCCCTAGTCCATCCAGCCTCAAGTTCTTGTGTATGCTATTTCCTCTGCCTAGAATTGATCATCCCTTCCCAAATAAAACACTCTAGATCTCCCAGTTCACTTGCTGAGTCTCCTTTCCATTATTATCCTTTAAGAAAAGCCTTTCCTATGTCCCTTCCTTGCTTCTCTCCTGACTAGAACTCCATTAGTCTCCTTTGTCACCATGATCACCAGTAATTAATTGTGGAATCAACTGTTAATGCCTGTTTTTCCCACTAGAGTGTAAAATCCTTAAAAGCATCAGCTATACCATTTTGCAGACTACTGTATTCTTAGCATCCAGCATGGTACTTTGCTCAGGTTAAGTATTTGCCTTTTTTTTTTTTTTAGGTAAATGATTGAATACTTGAAAATGGTGGTTCCTATATAAAGTCAACAGACCAATAATTTCAGTTATGCAAGGACACACAAAGTATTTGACTCATGTGTTCTTCCTGAAAAATTACTCCAAGATCTACTTCAGCCAGCTGAAAAAAAATGAATCAAAATTTAAAACTCATAAATAGTAAAATCATGGTGTGGAAGAAGTGGTAATTCGCAACTGAAAGCATTTAAGCACATAATTTATTCTAAATAACTATGGTAAATATGGTTACAAAATGGAATAAAAGTGACACAAATAATTCTTGAAAGAGAAGATTTTTAATTTATAAGATTAACGACAGCTAAGTAGATAAAATTATCTTATACCAATCAAAATTGGTGGTAACAGGTAAAATTAAGATGGGGAAAATGTATTGTCTATCTTCTTGGAAGGAGATGTATAATTACAGATGCATTTCCAATAGAGGCTCAAGTTTATTTTTTGACAAATATGAAAGTGGTGACTTTTTCTCCTGGCTATGACAGAATATCTGTATTAGACCAATTCTGCCACAAATAATAACTATTAATATAAAAACTAAATAAATACCAAAAATAAATCCAGTCAATTGCAGGCATAAGAAAACAACCAAAGCAGCTAGGAAGGACCAGAGAGTATAAGGTTTCAGACATAGAGAAACACACTGAGACCCCGTATGCATCATTGTTTTATTCCCCGTGGGGCGTTTTCTAATGCAGAGTGTGAGGCAGAGGTACTGAGAGGAACCTAAAGTTTGTGGCAGTCTATAACTTTGTTTACATCCAAAATTTAGAACCCAAAGCTATCAAGGTAGCCGGGATTGAGAGGCCAAGACCCTAGAAGTAAAAGGAACCTCAGAGAAGTAAGCTTAACTTTCCTCTCTCACTATTTGCTGAATCTTAAGTTGCACACCCACAATAAGACCAAAACACAAAAGAATAAGAAGAAAATGACTGCCAAGACACTAAAATTGTAATCAGTTTTAGCAGTAAAGAACCGAAAAACACAAAAATTGAAGTTCAGACCGAGCAAGGAAACCTTAGACTTTCAGCTGAAACACCTGAAGGACTACACTTAAGGCAACCCATAAATAAATCAGTGCTTGCAATGCCTAAAAACCACCCTCAAATAATTTTAATCTGTGGTTAAATAAAAGGGGTTTACTCATCATTTCTCATAAAGAATAAAATCAGTGGGAGAAGATAATATGTCCAAATCCTCTACCACTTTTTATTTTTTTGAATGTCTAATGTCAATTAGAAATTAAATTATATTTTAGGATACAAGACTAAATAACTAAAAATCAAGAAAATGAAGGCAACAGAGACATATCTACCGATGATCTAGTTATTTGGAGTTATCTAACATGGCCTTTTTTTAAAATATAAAATATAACTTATACGTTCAAGAATATAGATGAAAAGGTAGAGAAATTGACTTGGAATGTATAAAAAAATCATTAAATAAAAATCTCAGGGTTGAAAAATACAGCAACTGAAATTAACTCAATGGATGGTTTTGCAACATATTAACTATTAAAACTAGAAGCAAAAAAGAAGAATCATAAATTAGAAAGAAGATCTGTAGAATATGTAGAATGAAGCACCAAGAGAAAAAGGAGATGGAAATGGAAATTAATGACACAGTGCAAGCGATATATGAGCAGTTCGAAAAAGGTCTGATATAAAATAATTTATAACTCCATAAGGAGAGGAAAGAGAATTTAGAAGAAGCAATTTCTGAAGTAGTACTAGAAGAGAATTTTCTAAAACTGAAAAAAGCTATCAACCCACAGATTTAAGAGACTCTGACTCACAATCAGGACACATTTAAAACACACACACACACACACACTGAGACTCTCAAAATAAACATGTATACTGACTTCTCATCAGAAAGAAAGCACACTAGAAGACAGAGAAACAACACTTTTAAGGTACTGAAAAGAAAAACTGTCAATCTAAAATTCTATATCCAGACAAAATATCTTTCAAAATGAAAACATTTTTTCAATAGGCAAAATCTGAAAGAATTCATCACCAGCAAACCTGCACTGCAGGAATGTTAAAAGAAGTTCTTGAAAATGAAGAAAAATCGAATCTACATGAAGAAATGAGGAGTGCTGGAAATGGTGAGTACATAGGAAAATATAAGACTTCTTTTCATCTGCTTCCCTTAAGAGATAATTAACTATTCAAAGCAAAACTAATTATATATTGCAAGATAATAACATAAGAAATAAAATATATGACAACAGGTCAAAAGATGGGGATAAACTGAAGGGAACTCTTTTAAGTTTAGTACATTATATGAAAAGTGATATATTACCTCATGGTAGATTATTATAAATTAACAAAAATTATTGTAATCCTTGATATAACCACTAAAAACAATATAATAAAACAAAAAGTTATAGCTATATATAGAGATATATATATGAGATAAACTGGAATTTAACAAACAATTCTCAGTTAGTACAAAAAGTATGACAAAAAAAAGAAAAATTGATCAAAAAAGATGTGATAAGTAGAAAAAATTGTAAGGTAGATTTAAATACAATGATATTGAAAAGATGGCGGCATGAGAGGAGAACGCCGATAACTGCCTGGGAAGGGCCTTGTGAACAGAGGGGAATCCACAGGGGAAACCCTGAGAAGAAACCTCAACTAAGAGAACCACACAACGCAGAACAACTCACAAAGGTTAGAGAAAAAAGGGGAGAGCGGAACGGGGAAGGGGAAGCAGCGGTTCGGGGACAGAGACTCGGAGCGCGGCCCGGGGCTGGCAAAAACAAAGGGGGATTGGGGGACTGCGGTCACAGTGGAGCTGGATCGAGGGCGGGCTGGAAGCCGAGACCTAGGGCGCGTGGAA